>JANAVB010032620.1:15524961-15529961 GCA_029216955.1 Iris pallida | reverse complement strand
ATAAGTCATTGCACCTCTCATTATTTCTCCTATTTCAAACTAGTTCCTAAATGACTAAAATGAGGTTGACTTAAATTAGACTAGGGTCTCACCATGCTAACTAAGTCACCATAGCTAGTGTCAACATCTAGGTTAGCCTACAAAGTCTCAACTAGTCAAAGTCAAAAATAACAATCACCACTCCAATAATTAATCAAATAATTCCAATAAGTCAAAATGACCAAAGTACCTCTAGGCTAAAAATGATAAATAGATATCCTAATCACATGGTTAGGCTCTAGGTCAGACAATCTCTAGGGTTCCACTAGCAGCACATCAAAATCACAAGTCATGACTTAAAATAAATTTTAAATTGATTAAAAATTACCAAAAATCATAATATGATATAAATATCAATAAATAATAATTATAATTTAAAAGTTCAAAATTACCCTCATTTGGAAAATTGGGTGTTACAAGTCTACTCCCTTAGAAAAATTTCGTCCTCGAAATTAAGTTGATCGTACCCCTACTAGGTCAAACCCCCAACAATCAAGGTCAAGAGATAATCAGGCAAACATAATCTTACTGGTCGTGATTTCATAGTCTCGAACAGGGTAGCTACACTATCTAACAAATCACAAGTAATATCTTGGCAGGTACTAATGGAAATCATACATGAAAGTGGGGAGGAAGAACGAGAAGGACAAACCTGCTAACCCATCACCTACAGCGTCGGTCTCCTCGACCGCCATCGCAAAAGGTCCACCCCTATGGTGCTGAGCTACAGGTGGCCTAGCTCCCTCAAAAGGAGGTGCAAAGGGACAATCTTTCTTCTTATGGGCTTTAGACCCACAGGAATAACAAACCTTCAGCCTCTTTCTACACTGCTCCCTGGTGTGTCCCAACTTCCTGCAGTAGGAACAACTGATCATCTTCGGGTCCTGTACCCGATACTGATGCTGCACCTGTTGAACCATTACTGGTGCTTGTGTCTACTGAATCTGTACGTGAGGCCTCTTGGCCTGGCCTCTGCTGCTACTGGCTCCCTGAAAGTCCCGACCCCTTTTCAGTTTCAGCCCCAGGTCGTCCTCTGCCGCCATAGCTCCTGCCAAGATCTCTGCGAAGGTAGCATTTCGGTCACTCTTAGTCAGTGACTGAACCTCCCTGATCAAGCCTCGACGAAACTTCCTAGCCTTCGTCTTCTCCGTCAGATCATCTATAAACCTGGCCAACCGGCAGAACTCTCCGGCGTACTTTACAACTGTCTGGTTCTCCTGAACCAGACTCTTGAACTGTGCCTCGATGCCTCCTAGTGCCACATCTGGGAAGAACTGTTCCTTGAACAGCTCCCATGTCTAACCCTCTGTTCCGACTCAGGGATCTGTTTGGTACCAGGTACGAGCTAGGTCCTGCATCTGACTACCCGCTGCCTCAACATGAAGTCTGGCTGGTATCTCCGCCAGCCAAAAAATATCCTCGATGTGCTCAATCCAGTCATCTGCGTAGTAGATGCCCTCTGTATCAAGAAAGTCTCTAGGGTGCATCTTCTGGAAGTCCTGAATGTCCTTCTCCTTCCGGTAAGGCGGCTGCTGTGGCCCCTAAGTAGCCACCATCTCCACAGTCGTACGAACCAGCTGGTGGGCCTCGTCAATCCCTTGACGAAAGTCGACAGTCTGACGCTGCTGCTGCTGCTGATGAGACTCCAGAATCCTCTCCATGAAAGATAACTAGATGAGCAGCATCTACCATCTCCGCAGGTACAGGCTGCTGCGACGGAAGGATCTCAGGAAGTACCGGGCTCTGCCTCCTAACTGGTGGAGGTACTCCTCCGAAAGCTGTTGAAACACCCACCCCAGCTAGCATGACTTGGGCTGCGGTACCGAAAGCTGGCTGCTGAGGACGAGAGGTGGCAGACCTCTCATCAGCATCCTCCAGTCCTGGGCGATGTGATCTCGTCTCGACCATCCTGGAGACACAGATCAAATAAGGAATCAATACTGAGATAGAAGCGATAAATCAAGAGAGGACAGTTAATTCCAAGGAAGACAAATTAGCAAGATGTATAGATGGCATGAATTGAAGCAGAATTTTTCCTAACTGTGATTGAGTACCTCTCCGTTAAAGCCTATCTCTCAATCCTATCGCAGGCTGTAGTGATACTCTAGTTCGAATATCACTACATAAACTCGACCTGTATGGGCTACCACTAAAAACATGTCACGACTCGCACCCACTATGAGGGTACGAGTATGTAACAGCGCCCAGTCTACGCCGCAGTGTCGACGGTAGAACGCTGTTCTAGGTCACTATCTAACCAATAACTCACGCAATTATATAATGTACTTGTCAAAATCTTAACTCCGAACGGAGGACAAGTATAGATATAATAGAATCTCAATCACAGTCTAAGTACGATATGATAACACAGAAGTTTATAACTAAGACTAAATACAACAATAAAACCAACTACTAAAATAATATAATCTCCAACAATCTCAAAACAAACATATCTTAACTTATTTACAATTCAAGTGCTAAAACATGGAAACTAAACCAAGTCAACTAGCTAGTCTCTCGATCACTCCTGAGTGTCGGAGCCAAAGTAGCTAAGCCATCTCCTGGTCCATAGTAAGTAGGGCAAGTGTCCTCGGGGCAAGCATCTGTAATATTTTCAACAGGTCCAGTCAGGACAGGAACGAGTACAACTCATCAAGAAATCCCATGTAAATGGCAGAGAACTATAAAGCAGTTATAGATAGTTTTATTGATGAACATGGTAGTTTATATTCATGTGATGGTATAGAAAAACAGGTAAGATACAAGGAAAGTAAAGTAAATAAAATAAGAAAAGAATCATGGCAATGAAGACTGTAAAATAAAATTCTAACTGAACTAGAGTAGCATGATAAGTCCAGACAGTAAATGTAAATAAGTATAAATCCTATGTAAATCAAGTACGTGACGAATCTAATACAAGATGAATCCAGTACAAGACGATTCTAGTCAGTGATCAAGAATCCAGGTGAGACCAGCTATATTCTAACATTGTATTTTAAAATACCGAGATCGACATGTAAACGACTGTAGGTATCAGGCATATCCCTCACTGATCAGGCGAGAGATGCTTCCAGTAGATTCCAGTTGGGAGATTCCAGATTTGGGGTATGTCTACATGTCTTACTCAATATTTCCCCGCCCCGCAATACAAGTGAATCCAGTACAAGATACGAGAATCGAGAAGAGTCCAGCCAAACATGATGATACTAGCAATGATTCCAGAATGATTCCAGTAATAGAGGCCAGACAATATGGTATGTGTGTTGCATACAGGAATCCAGAAATATCCATATGTGTGGTAACAAAAAATATATAAAAGTAACTAGAACTGAAGTACGATAATTGACAAATAAATGAGAGAACTATCAGAGAATGTACTCGCCTGATAATCTGAAAAGAGTAATGTAATATCAGATGTCTGTACCGGAGTCACAATGTCCTAAATAGAGCAGTACGGGTTATAATGTGTTTAAAATAAGACAAATGAAGTTTATGATACAATCTACATGATTTCTAGGCCAATCTAGGTCAAAATCAACTCTAAGTCAAATCTGGTCGACTGTCTAGGTCAAACTAGGTCAAAGTCAAACTTGGTCAACTCTGGGTCAATCCAAGTCAATATCTAGTCAACTACACTAGTCAAACTAGGTCAACTAGGTCAAGTCTAACCCAAACAAGTCTCACTAAGCCTAACCAGCCTATTCTAGCAAGCATACATCAATACTAGGCTATACAAGCCAATAAACACCCAATCCATATGAGCATTCATGCCATACACATAGGCTATGTACCATATATATAGCCTATAGGCCATATAGTCTATATCACACATATTGTATATACACCCAATTAATATAATAACATTCATATATATATATATATATATATATATATATATATATATCACACTATGCATATAGATAATATATATTTACATATAGTGATATAGAGAGAGGTACATGTGTATGTGTATGGGGGTATTGGGAAATCAGTGTAATATAGATTAAGGGGGGTGTGTGTGTACATGACAGTAGGTAGCAGTGGTGTGTCAAATGGCATGTGTGTCTATGTGTACTGGTACATAGTATTGTAGCTAGGGTGAGTGTATGAGTGATACAATATTGTGTGTATAGGAAATCAGTGAACAACTAACATGTGTGTGGTATGTGATAGTGCTCAGACCTTGAGTGATGTGTGTGTGAACATAATGACAGTTTAGGGTGTTCATGTGTGTGTGTTTTTAGCTAACAGTGTAAAAGTGCCCAGATTTTGTCTCAGGAAACATGGCAATGTAGGTAAGGTAGTGTAGTACAATATATCAATGTGACAGTTTAGGGGATAGGGTTCTCAGTTTTAGGCATAGGTGTGTATGAATGTGGAACATAGCTTGCTAATAGGGTGTGTGATATATCAGTACATTGACAGTAAATTCTCTGGTTTGCATGGTACAATGCCAGTTAAGTGATACCATGTGTGAATGAGTGTGAATCTCAAGAAAAGAACAGTATTCATAGGATCTAAAACAAAATGACAGTTTGTATTTGACAGTGCAATACAAATAATGTGTGTGCAACCTAGACTAGAGTGTGAGTGTGGGACATGTAACAGTGAGTGTTAACAGTAAAGGGTGCACAAATCTCAGGAAATCAGTTTCAGGAAAATTGAGAACAATTTGACAGTTCATAACAGTGACGGTCCACACATTCAAACCCATTTCGAATCCAATTCTCGAACACAAATCATAAATCAACATTTCAGTAATCTAATACATGTGTAATTGAACTAACCTGGTAATTAAATCATGGGAAAATTGTTTGAATATACACTAAATTTCAGAAACTTACATACAGTAAAACATGTATCAGTGAACAATAGGAAATTGAAATCGACAGTTAGAAACATACTAATATGACCAATTAATGGTTGGTAATTAAACCCCCACCTGTGCTCGTATCCCAGGA
>JANAVB010032620.1:15409961-15519961 GCA_029216955.1 Iris pallida | reverse complement strand
TCTGACAGGATACCGTTGACAATTTTACAGATGATTTAGAGGCAGATTGCCCGACCTATTATGGGGTCGAGTCAGATGGAGTAGACCCGGACTGTGGCTTGTTGGTAGAGCCACTAGACTTTGCTCACCCTGAGTAGTGTAGTTTAGTTAGATTTGCCTGGCCTGCGAGCCAGCTGGTATTTTCAGATTGTAGTATCTTATATATATTTTTCTGTGACTCTGGGTTGTTGTGTATAGCTCTGGACTTGTGTGTATCTCGGACTCATTTTCTGTTTTACCTATTATTTTTCTCTTCCATGCTATCTATCTTAGTTTTGTATTTGTGATTGAGACTGTATTGCTATGTCACCTCCATTCGGAGAGTATATACTGTACAGGTACCTTTATCTGTTTTAGTCGTAGTAATTACAGACCCTATATACAGCATTCTACCACCTTTATCTCTTTAAGGAGAAGTTCTACCCGGATGTAGCCTTGACAGCTTTGGAGGGGCAGTTTGCTAGTTTGGTGTAGGGGAGCTCGTCGGTAGACGAGTACGCAGCAGAGTTTTTCTTCCTGAACAGGTTTGCACCCAGTCTGATCCAGGATAAGGGTGCAAGGCCCGGAAGTTCCGGAGGGGTCTTGTACATGCAGTGCACACTCGTACCTCTGGGAGATGTGATGCGACCTTTGAGCAGATCTTGATGGAGGCACAGATTGCAGAGGAGGATTTCGGCCTCAAGCCGAAGAGGGACAGCGACGTTCTCGGAGCTAGCTCGAGTGCAGGGCCGACGAAGCACACACATTTCCAACAGAGGCAGTTTCAGCAGCAGCAGCCTCAGTTGCAGTTTCAGGAGGCACCGACGCGTGCCCAGCAGCACCAGGGACAGGGACAGAGACAGGCCATCCAGTGTGCCTTCTGCAAGAATATGGGGCACACCTGGGAGGCTTGTAGGATGAAGCTGGAAGTCTGTTTATTCTGTGGAGCTCCAGACCACCAGGTGAAGGACTATGCTGTCCGTGCAGCCAGACAGACAGGCCAGGACGACGTGCAGCAGGCTAGAGGAGGTCAGCAGGGGCATGCTTTCGCCATGCCAGATGAGCCCACTCAGGCAGTAGCAGAGTAGATAGCGGGTTCCAATATTTCGATCTTCTTTCCACATTTGCCTTCTTATAAACTGTCTTGAACCTTGATCCTATCTGTTCTTTGCTCGTTGGATAAAAATTGTTCTTGTGATGTGATATTCTTCTGAGATAAGTCGTATAGGCTAGGTCGCCTCGATTATGAGAATTTAGAATCCTCTAGGGTCATGCTAGCAGGCAGAGTGAGGACATATAGTCAGATTATGGACGTATTTCTCGGGTGTAGGAAATTTAAGGTTTTTGCTGCCAAGCTAGCGGCAAAACAAATATTTTAAATACCATAATTCTAGAGGTATGTACCGTAGTTGAGGACTCTGTGATTATCGTAGCCATGCTCACTGGTATGACGGAGATTCTGAGTATCATGATGATTGGACAAACACATACGATTATCGATGTGCATAATTTTTCAGTGTTTACTTTATTTTAATTTTTGAGGATGAATTCTTTTAAGGTGGATAGACTTGGAGTTTCTATTTAAGAGTAATTTTAAATTTTTATAATTTTAGTCATTTAATTCATGCTTTGATTTTTGAGATTTTAATCATTTAAAGTTTAAGCCATGACTTGTGATTTTGATATTTTACTATTGTTTGGTTTAATTTCGAGGACGAAATTCTTTTAAGGTGGATAGATTTATTACCTCCAGTTTTCAGAAACAGGGGTATTTTTGTCATTTTTTACTTTAGAATATTTTTGAAATTATTTATTTATTTATAATATTATTTTGGGGTTATTTATGTCGGGTTCGAATTTCAACTCAATTCGACTTCTATCGGGGACCCGGGATAGTTTTGACTCTAGTGGACCCACCCATTAGTTAGGCATGGCCCACATAGTAATATTTTTGGTTAGTGTGTTAGATTAAATTTTCATGGATAGGTTTAGTTAATTAGAACATTTAAAACTAGACTAATTTAGCCTCAACCTAAGCCTTTCCTATTTTAATTCAATTAGAGAGAGTGGGGGGTATTTTTGACCTTTGCCAAGGGGGACACCTAGCATGTAGGGGTCGGCCACAAGGAGGGGGGGATAGGTGTGAGTCATCATCGTCTCCATTTTATTTCTATCTACAACTTTCTCTCTCTTGTTCTTCCCTAAATTTCTAGAGAGCAACTTCATTGATTTTATCTCCAAATCAACTCCTTCTTCCACCAAATCTTCTTCTTTTCTCCTCTACTCCATGAAAGGAAGGAGCTAGCCAAGTTTGGGAGGATTCGGAGCTCGTTCGTGTCCTTTTGGAATCTCTACGTGTCGGTGTCGGGTCGGAAGGCTTTTTCCTTTGAATCTCTCTCCCGGAAGGTATAATCTCTCCTCTAATCCACCCCAACATGTATATAGGATTATTTTGAACCCTGTAGGAATGACCCTCATGGTTGTATCTCCATTTGTGTCCATTTCGTGTCCATTTGGAGGTCATAGGAGTGTCCTTCTGTATAGGATCGTGTCCTAATGGGATAACCCCTATTTGGACACATGTGGAATTATATATATTGATTTATTGTTGTTCTAACATTTAATTCCAGATTTTACTATGTGTTTAGGATGTGTTTTCCTAAGTATCATATTGTATCATATTATTTAAATCCATACATGTATATATATGGTTATATATATATTATTCTCTCTCTCTCTCTCTCTCTCTATATATATATATATATATATATATATATATATATATATATATATATATATATATATATATATATATATTATGGCTCATATATACCATGGTATATATATATATATATATATATATATATATATATATATATGTGTGTGTGTGTATGTGGGATTTTGTGTTGGTATGGGGGCACTTGTAGGTTCGGCCAAGTGGGAGAGTTAGTGTGTGTTTGTGTTAGTTTAGAGAGTGTGTAGTTGTGGTCTTTGAGTAAAGGGTTGTGAGGGAATAGATGGAGTTTGAGAGGGAAATAGAGGAGAGATTGAGAGTGGGTGAGTGAGTGTTTGGAAGGGGGGGGGGGGAACACCCATGAACCCAGCTCTTAACAGCCCCCTTAGAGATCTTTATGGCTGTCCCAAATGACAGCCCATGTACACCCTCAAAACCCCCACAAAAACCTATCCTAACATACCTAACAAAGCCCCCTACGACCAGCACTTGGCTGTCTTCTTTGGCTGTCCAAAACAGCCACTTAACAGCAGCACTTTTCTGCCATTAACTATCCCAAAAACCCAAAAAATAAAATTATATATATATATATATATATATATATATATATATATACCATGGTATGTGTATGTGGGATTTTTTGTTGGTATGGGGGCACTTGTAGGTTCGGGTAAGTGGGAGAGTTAGTGTGTGTTTGTGTTAGTTTAGAGAGTGTGTAGTTGTGGTGTTTGAGTAAAGGGTTGTGAGGGAATAGATGGAGTTTGAGAGGGAAATAGAGGAGAGATTGAGAGTGGGTGAGTGAGTGTTTGGAAGGGGGGGGGGGAACACCCATGGACCCAGCTCTTAACAGCCCCCTTAGAGATCTACATGGCTGTCCCAAATGACAGCCCATGTACACCCTCAAAACCCCCACAAAAACCTATCCTAACATACCTAACAAAGCCCCCTACAACCAGTACTTGGCTGTCCAAAACAGCCACTTAACAGCAGCACTTTTCTGCTATTAACTGTCCCAAAAACCCAGCACTTGGCTGTCCTATTTGACCACAAAATCTGTCCAGATTTTCTCTTATATGGCTGTCCAGTTTTAGCCTATATGTGGTTGTTCTAAACCCCTTTAACATTCAGTCCAAAACCACCATATGGCAGTCCATGTTAACCCCAAATTGCTATCCCATTTACACCTTTGACAGTCCACAAATCAGTCCATATTTGTTTCATAAAACAGTCCTACACAAGCCCATGTGTACTGTCTCCATTTGTCCAAACCCAGTCCCGTATCATGCCCTGTAATCAGTCCAAATTTCAATACCTAGTAGCTGTTCATTTCACCACCAAAACAACCTTAATACAACCCAAGTTTCAGTCCCTATAACCCCACAATTTCAGTCCACATTGCTTCACAAATCAGCCCACTATTGAGCTTTATGTGTGTGTGTGTGTATTGTGAGTTTGTGTGTGTGTGTGTATTGTGAGTTTGTGTGTGTGTGTGTGTGAGAGAGCCTAGAGTGGTGGCTAGTAGCCTATAGGTTAGCCTATGTGTAAACCTATAGGAAAGCTTATAGGTGAGTGAGATGTGAGAGTGTTGTGTGTGAGTGAGGTTGATATATGTGAGTGCTAGAGTGATGTGAGAATGAGATTCATGATATTGGTAGGGGTAAAGGGGTATGGTGAACCAACATGTATTCTAAATAGGATAGATACCTAGGATACCCATATTTCTTGGTAGGTAAGCCTTAGATAGGATAGTATCTAGCTATCCCAGGAAACCTAGGATAGTATTCCTAGGTTAGAGTGGTATGTACAAGGTATCAGGATTTACCTAGGTAAGGTAATGTAGGTTTTGCCTAGAAATAGGGTATTGGAGTCTAGAGTCTAAGATGAGGTTAGAACTTGGTTCCTTTGGTTGGTAATGATAAAATGTAGTGCTCCTAGACTAGTTTTGACGTCGGTTGACCATTTTGACCAAAAGTCAACAAAAGTCAACCGAGAGTCAAACTTAGCCTTTAAGTGACTAGATTTGACCGAAACCAAACCAGAGTTGACCAGTTGACTGAAAATCAACAGTTAGTCAACATTTGACTTGTTTGACCTAGGGTTGACCCAGGGTTGACTTAGTGTTGACCAGAGTTGACTCTTGACCAAAAGTCAACTGTAAGTCAACCTTTGATCCCGTTTGACCTAGTTTGACTTGGATTGCCTCCCAGTGACCTGGTATGACCTAGTATGAACCAGTATGACCTAATATGAGTCAGTTTGACCTAGATTAACCTAGTTTGACTTAGACTTGCATTTATGACTTATATTAGTTCCTTTTTTCAGTATAAAACCCTGTTTGACTCATAGTATCTTATTTTAGGTCTGTGATCACTCTGAGCGTCTGTTCATCTTATCAGCTCAGGACCACAGGCGAGTACATTCACTGATAGTTTTCATTGTCTTGATATCTGCTATATCCGATTCAGTTGTAATGTTATACTCGATTTCCAGTCACGATAGTTCACGGACTAGTATATGTTGGATCATGACATGGGATGTTGTTCCTAGATTTTCATGGTATATTGGTACATATTCTATCTTATTTCAGTGTATTGGCATAGACACCGATTTCAAAAGGGGACTTGCTACCCTCTTATGGAATCCCGTGTCATAACGTATCATGTCCAGATCTATTATACTATTCGGGGATGGGGGAGTTATTAGTGGTTTTGTGATCAAAGTCCGACATGGTTCTATTGTACATAAGGTTCTATTGTACATATGGTTCGTAGCTATACCCTCGCCTCACGACGGGTAAAACCTTACCCTATATGGTTTATAGCTTTCCATGGTGACTGGCCTTACCGCTCTATTGTATTTATGGTTCATAGTCGGTCGGATGGAAAGCCTGAATATATTTTACTAAGCCGATCACATAACACACTAATAATTCAAGACACCTATTATATTTATTATCATTGGAGACTAAGTTCTGTTCGGGAGAAGGGTTACAACCCCGGTCCTTGTTTGGTTAAGGGTTGTAACTCGGCTTCCGAATAGTTCCTAAGTCGCCCTATATACATACATATTGTCGTCCTTTTCAGTACTCACATCTCGATATATATTTCCAGTTGATTTTGTCTTGTATTTTATTACACTGTCTCTTATAGAATTTGTCAATTCATATGGAACTGCTATTGGTGTTTGTACTTGCTCATTTTCCTGACAGGATACCGTTGACAATTTTACAGATGATTTAGAGGCAGATTGCCCGACCTATTATGGGGTCGAGTCAGATGGAGTAAACCCGGATTGTGGTTTGTTGGTAGAGCCAGTAGACTTTGCTCACCCTGAGTAGTGTAGTTTAGTTAGATTTGCCTGGCCTGCGAGCCAGCTAGTATTTTCAGATTGTAGTATCTTATATATATTTTTTGTGACTCTGGGTTGTTGTGTATAGCTCTGGACTTGTGTGTATCTCGGACTCATTTCCTGTTTTATCTATCATATTTCTCTTTCATGCTATCTACCTTAGTTTTGTATTTGTGATTGAAACTGTATTGCTATGTCACCTCCATTCGGAGAGTATATACTGTACAGGTACCTTTATCTATTTTAGTCGTAGTATTTACAGACCCTATATACAACGTTCTACCGCCGATACTGTGGCGTAGGCTGGACGTAACCACGTGCTCGTGCCCCTCTTCAGGGTGTGGGTCGTGACACATTTTTGTGATGGCCCATACAGGTCAGTGTCGCAATTAGTGCGATCTCGTAATGGTGCTCGACTTAGAGTGCTAATTACGAGCCTGCGACTAGGACGTAGGATCTAGGGTATGATTGGAGTTACTCAATCACATTTTAGGAAAATTCTGATCTTTGATTACCACGACAACTCTTCTTGCATTTGAATTCAATTGTCCTTCCTTGATAATATCTTATCTTGTGCCATATTGATCTCTTGGGTTCAATTCATCTTCAGGATGACGGTAACTAGTTCTCAGGTAGCAGGACCCAGTGCAGTTCCAGAGATGTCAGATCCGGGAGGTCTTCCACCTCCGGCTACGGGAGTAGCAGCGGCAGTTCCCGGAGGTCTTCTACCTTCAGGTGAGGGAGCTGCAGTTGAAGGAGCTGCCACCTCAGTCCCTGTCCTTCAGGCGGGAGCAGCAGCAGCGACGGTTCTGGGAGGTCTTCCACCTCCAGCAGCGAGACCGTCCATGGTCATTGCTGATATTCTTCCACCGCCGCCTCCGCTACCGACAGATACTCAGGGGACGATGGCCCTTCTGCAGCAGATGTTGCAGACCCAGAACACACAGACAGAGTTGCTACGATGGAGCATAGAGAACTTCCATCAGCTGGAGATGGCAGTAGTAGAGAGGGGTGCACCGGGTGCAGTTTAGGAAGCACCAGCTCAGCAGCAGGGTCAGGAGAGGCCCGGTACGTACCTAGAATTCAGGAAGATGAACCCGCAGGAGTTCAAGGGTACCGAGGGTATCCTATACGCGGACGACTGGTTGGAGGATGTCCAGCGGAGTCTGGAGTTGGCAGAGATCCTGAGAGGACTTTGGGTGACGTCTGCAGCGAGCCAGTTTTTCGACATAGTGCTGACTTGGTACCGCACGGATCCGCATACGTCAGTGAGGGGTTTGTCTTGGGAGGACTTCAGGAAGCTCTTTCAGGAGAAGTTCTACCCGGATGTAGCCTTGACAGCTTTGGAGGGGCAGTTTGCTAGTTTGGTGCAGGGGAGCTCGTCGGTAGACGAGTACGCAGCAGAGTTTTTTTGCCTGAACAGGTTTGCACCCAGTCTGATCCAGGATGAGGGGTACAAGGCCCGAAAGTTCCGGAGGGGTCTTGTACATGCAG
Source organism: Iris pallida (assembly GCA_029216955.1). Taxonomy (NCBI): domain Eukaryota; kingdom Viridiplantae; phylum Streptophyta; class Magnoliopsida; order Asparagales; family Iridaceae; genus Iris; species Iris pallida. Next base: position 15,512,367 of record JANAVB010032620.1, on the reverse strand, counting down.
TGCGCACTCGTACCTCTAGAAGACGTGATGCGACCTTCGAGCAGATCCTGATGGAGGCGCAGATTGCAGAGGAGGATTTCGGCCTCAAGCCGAAGAGGGACAGCGATGTTCTCGGAGCTAGCTCGAGTGCAGGGCCGGCGAAGCGCCCACATTTCCAGCAGAGACAGTTTCAGCAGCAGCAGCCTCAGTTGCAGTTTCAGCAGGCACCGACGCGTGCCCAGCAGCACCAGGGCCAGGGCCAGAGACAGGCCATCCAGTGTGCCTTCTGCAAGAAGATGGAGCACACCCGGGAGGCTTGTAGGATGAAGCTGGGAGTCTGTTTATTCTGTAGAGCTCCAGACCACCAGGTGAAGGACTGTGCTGTCCGTACAGCCAGACAGGCAGGCCAGGACGGCGTGCAGCAGGCTAGAGGAGGTCAGCAGGGGCGTGCTTTTGCCATGACAGTTGAGCCCACTCAGGCAGTAGCAGAGCAGATAGCAGGTTCCAATATTTTGATCTCCTTTCCGCATTTGCCTTCTTATAAACTGTCTTGAACATTGATCCTATCTGTTCTTTGCTCGTTGGATGAAAATTGTTCTTGTGATGTGATATTCTTCTGAGATAAGTCGTATGGGCTAGGTCGCCTCGATTATGAGAATTTAGAATCCTCTAGGGTCATGCTAGCAGGCAGAGTGAGGACATATAGTCAGATTATGGACGTATTTCTCAGGTGTGGGAATTTAAGGTTTTCGCTGCCAAGCTAGCGGCAATGCAAAAATTTTAAATACCATAATTCTAGAGGTATGTACCGTAGTTGAGGACTCTATGATTATCGTAGTCTTGCTCACTGGTATGACGGAGATTCTGAGTATCATGATGATTGGACAGACGTATACGATTATCGATATGCATGATTTGTCAGTATTTACTTTATTTTAATTTTTGAGGATGTATTCTTTTAAGGTGGATAGACTTGGAGTTTCTATTTAAGAGTAATTTTAAATTTTTATAATTTTAGTCATTTAATTCATGCTTTAATTTTGAGATTTTAATCATTTAAATTTTAAGCCATGACTTGTGATTTTGATATTTTACTATTGTTTGGTTTAATTTCGAGGACAAAATTCTTTTAAGGTGGATAGATTTGTCACCCCCAGTTTTCAGAAACATGGGTATTTTTTTATTTTTATTTTAGAATATTTTTGAAATTATTTATTTATTTATAATATTATTTTGGGGTTATTTATGTCGGGTTCGAATTTCAACTCAATCCGACTTGTATCGGGGACCCGCGGTAGTTTTGACTCTAGTGGACCCACTTATTAGTTAGGTATGGCCCACATAGTAATATTTTTGGTTAGTGTGTTAGAGTAAAATTTCATGGATAGGTTTAGTTAATTAGAGCATTTAAAACTAGACTAATTTAGTCTCAACCTAAGCCTTTCCTATTTTAATTCAATTAGAGAGAGTGGTGGGTATTTTGACCTTTTCCAAGGGGGACACCTAGCATGTAGGGGCCGGCCATAAGGAGGGGGGATAGGTGTGAGTCATCATCATCTCCATTTTATTTCTATCTACAACTTTCTCTCTCTTGTTCTTTCCCAAATTTCTAGAGAGCAACTTCATTGATTTCATCTCCAAATCAACTCCTTCTTCCACCAAATCTTCTTCTTTTCTTCTCTACTCCATGAAAGGAAGGAGCTAGCCAAGTTTGGGAGGATTCGGAGCTCGTTCGTGTCCTTTTGGAATCTCTAAGTGTCGGTGTCGGGTCGGAAGGCTTTTTTTTTTGAATCTCTCTCCCGGAAGGTATAATCTCTCCTCTAATCCACCCCAACATGCATATAGGATTATTTTGAACCCGTAGAAATGACCCCCATGGTTGTATCTCCATTTGTGTCCATTTCGTGTCCATTTGGAGGTCATAGGAGTGTTCTTGTGTGTAGGATCGTGTCCTAATGGGAAAACCCCTATTTGGACACATGTGGAATTATATATATTGATTTATTGTTGTTCTAACATTTAATTCCAGATTTTACTATGTGTTTAGGATGTGTTTTCCTAAGTATCATATTGTATCATATTATTTAAATCCATACATGTATATATATGGTTATATATATATTATTCTCTCTCTCTCTCTCTCTCTCTCTCTCTCTCTATATATATATATATATATATATATATATATATATATATATATATATATATATATATATATATGAGCCATAATATATATATATATATACATTATATATATATATATATATGAGCCATAATATATATTATGGCTCATATATATATATATATATATATATATATATATATATATATATATAAAATATATATATATATATATATATAAAATATATATATATATAAAATATATATATATATATATATATATATATATATATATAAAATATATATATATATATATATATATATATATATATATATATATATATTATATAATATAAAAAAAAAATATATATAATATATAAAATATATATATAAAAAAAAAATATAAAATATATATATATATATATATATATATATATATATATATATATATATATATATATATATATATATATTTTGTTTTATATATATATATATATATATATATATATATATATATATATATATATATATATATATATATATATATATATATATATATATATATATATATATTTTTGTTTTATATATATATATATATATATATATATATATATATATAATATATATATATATATATATATATGAAATATATATATGTATATGTATATATATATTATGGCTCATATATATATATATATATATATATATATATATATATATATATATATATATATATATATATATATATATATATATATATATATATATATACCATGGTAAAAAAAAATATATATATATATATATATACCATGGTAAAAAAAAAATATATATATATATATATACCATGGTATGTGTATGTGGGATTTTGTGTTGGTATGGGGGCACTTGTAGGTTCGGCCAAGTGGGAGAGTTAGTGTGTGTTTGTGTTAGTTTAGAGAGTATGTAGTTGTGGTGTTTGAGTAAAGGGTTGTGAAGGAATAGATGGAGTTTGAGAGGGAAATAGAGGAGAGATTGAGAGTGGGTGAGTGAGTGTTTGGAAGGGGGGGAACACCCATGAACCCAGCTCTTAACAGCCCCCTTAGATATCTACATGGCTGTCCCAAATGACAGCCCATGTAAACCCTTAAAACCCCCACAAAAACCTGTCCTAACATACCTAACAAAGCCCCCTACAACCAGCACTTGGCTGTCTCCTTTGGCTGTCTAAAACATCCACTTAACAGCAGCACTTTGCTGCCATTAACTGTCCCAAAAACCTAGCACTTGGCAGTCCTATTTGACCACAAAATCTGTCCAGATTTCTCCTTATATGGCTGTCCAGTTTTAGCCTATATGTGGCTGTTCTAAACCCCTTTAACATTCAGTCCAAAACCACCATATGGCAGTCCATGTTAACCCTAAATTGCTGTCCCATTTACACCCTTGACAGTCCACAAATCAGTCCACATTTGTTTCATAAAATAGTCCCACACAAGCCCATGTGTACTGTCTCCATTTGTCCAAACCCAGTCCCATATCATGCCGTGTAATCAGTCCAAATTTCAGCACCTAGTAGCTGTTCATTTCACCACCAAAATAGCCTTAATACCACCCAAGTTTTAGTCCCTATAACCGCACAATTTCAGTCCACATTGCTTCACAAATCAGCCTACTATATGAGCTTTATGTGTGTGTGTATTGTGAGTTTGTGTGTGTGTGTGAGAGAGCCTAGAGTGGTGGCTAGTAGCCTATAGGTTAGCCTATGTGTAAACCTATAGGAAAGCTTATAGGTGAGTGAGATGTGAGAGTGTTGTGTGTGAGTGAGTGTGATATATGTGAGTGCTAGAGTGATGTGAGAATGAGATTCATGATATTGGTAGGGATAAAGGGGTATGGTGAACCAACATGTATTCTAAATATGATAGATACCTAGGATACCCATATTTCTTGGTAGGTAAGCCTTAGATAGGATAGTATCTAGCTATCCTAGGAAACCTAGGATAGTATTCCTAGGTTAGAGTGGTATGTGCAAGGTATCGGGATTTACCTTGGTAAGGTAATGTAGGTTTTGCCTAGAAATAGGGTATTGGAGTCTAGAGTCTAAGATGTGGTTAGAACTTGGTTCCCTTGGTTGGTAATGATAAAATGTAGTGCTCCTAGACTAGTTTTGACGTCGGTTGACCATTTTGACCAAAAGTCAACAAAAGTCAACCGAGAGTCAAACTTAGCCTTTAAGCGACTAGATTTGACCGAAACTAAACCAGAGTTGACCAGTTGACTGAAAATCAACTGTTAGTCAACATTTGACTTGTTTGACCTAGGGTTGACCCAGTGTTGACTCAGTGTTGACCAGAGTTGACTTTTTACCAAAAGTCAACTATAAGTCAATCTTTGACCCCGTTTGACCTAGTTTGACTTGGATTGACTCCCAGTGACCTGGTATGACCTAGTATGAACCAGTATGACCTAATATGAGTCAGTTTGACCTAGATTGACCTAGTTTTGACTTATACTTGCATTCATGACTTATATTAGTTCCTTTTTTCAGTATAAAACCCTGTTTGACTCATAGTATCTTATTTTAGGTCTGTGATCACTCTGAGCGTCTGTTCACCTTATCAGCTCAAGACCACAGGCGAGTACATTCAATGATAGTTTGTATTGTCTTGATATCTGCAATATCCAATTCAGTTGTAGTGTTATACTCGATTTTCAGTCATGATAGTTCACTGACTAGTATATGTTGGATCATGACATGGGATGTTATTCCTAGATTTTCATGGTATATTGGTACATATTCTGTCTTATTTCAGTGTATTGGTATAGACATCGATTTCAAAAGGGGACTTGCTACCCTCTTATGGAATCCCGTGTCATAACGTGTCATGTCCAGATCCATTATACTATTCAGGGATGGGGGAGTTATTAGTGGTTGTGTGATCAAATTCCCACATGGTTCTATTATACATATGGTTCATAGCTATACCCTCGCCTCACGACGGGTAAAGCCTTACCCTATATGGTTCATAGCTTTCCATGGTGACCGGCCTTACCGCTCTATTGTATTTATGGTTCATAGCCGGTCGGATGGAAAGCCTGAGTATATTTTCCTAAGCCGATCACATAACACACTAATAATTCAAGGCACCTTTTATATTTATTATCGTTGGAGACTAAGTTCTGTTCGGGAGAAGGGTTACAACCCCGGTCCTTGTTTGGTTAAGGGTTGTAACTCGGCTTCCGAATAGTTCCCAAGTCGTCCTATATACATACATATTGTCGTCCTTTTCAGTACTCAAATCTCGATATATATTTCCAGTTGATTTTGTCTTGTATTTCATTACACTGTCTCTTATAGAATTTGTTAATTCATATGGAACTGCTGTTGGTGTTTGTACTTGCTCATTTTTCTGACAGAAAACCGTTGACAATTTTACAGATGATTTAGAGGCAGATTGCCCGACCTATTATGGGGTCGAGTCAGATGGAGTAGACCCGGACTGTGGCTTATTGGTAGAGCCAGTAGACTTTGCTCACCCTGAGTAGTATAGTTTAGTTAGATTTGCCTGGCCTGTGAGCCAGCTAGTATTTTCAGATTGTAGTATCTTATATATATTTTTCTGTGACTCTGGGTTGTTGTGTATAGCTCTGGACTTGTGTGTATCTCGGACTCATTTCCTGTTTTATCTATCATATTTCTCTTCCATGCTATCTACCTTAGTTTTGTATTTGTGATTGAGACTGTATTGCTATGTCACCTCCATTCGAAGAGTATATACTGTACAGGTACCTTTATCTGTTTTAGTCGTAGTATTTACAGACCCTATATACAGCGTTCTACCGTCGATACTGCGGCGTAGGCTGGACGTAACCACATGCTCGTGCCCCTCTTCAGGGTGTGGGTCGTGACAACACGACCCCAAAATCACAACCCAAGGACACGAATCAACAAGCAAACCCTAGATTTAGGAATTCAATCAAAAACATTTACAAAAACAGCAAAAAGAAATGGTTGTGGCATTTCAACAATTACCTAGACTAGGGATTTGATACGTGTCCAATACGGACACGAAACCTAATGCAAACGACACCAATCCTTCACTATAGCTAAAGGACACCTAGATCTAGGCTACCATGCAGTAAAATTAGAATTAAAATAGAATTAGAGGGGTTTAACAATAGATTGCAAGGATTAAGAAAAAACCCCAAATCAAACGGTTCCCGTTGCTATCCAAATACTCTAAATTGCTTTAAAACTGAAATTACTCCTCAAAATCAGCAAGTAGAGGTTGATTAGAATCATATGCAAAAGATTTGGGTCAAAAAGGATTAAAAATGGATTTACTTTGAATTTAGGAAAGTAGGGATTTACCTTTCTTTTCTCTAAGTGTTGGAATGATACAAAAGAGGCAAGAACTAAATGAGGAGAATATTTATAGGGAGGGGAGCCCTAGTGGCTGGTTATTTATGGCTGAAATTAGGGTTAGGGTTCAAGTCATGGGCCATGGGCCAAGTTTCATAAGTCATGGAATTAAATCCTTAAGTCATAAGTCATTGCACCTATCATTATTTCTCCTATTTCAAACTAGTTCCTAAATGACTAAAATAAGGTTGACTTAAGTTAGACTAGAGTCTCACTATGCTAACTAAGTCACCATAGCTAGAGTCTATATCTAGGTTAGCCTACAAAGTCTCAACTAGTCAAAGTCAAAAATAACAATCACCACTCCAATAATTAATCAAATAATTCCAATAAGTCAAAATGACCAAAGTACCCCTAGGCTAAAAATGATAAATAAATATCTTAATCACATGGTTAGGCTCTAGGTCAGACAATCTCCAGGGTTCCACTAGCAGCACATCAAAATCACAAGTCATGACTTAAAATAAATTTTAAATTGATTAAAAATAACCAAACATTATAATGTGATATAAATATCAATAAATAATAATTATAATTTTAAAAGTTCAAAATTACCCTCATTTGGAAAACTGGGTGTTTCAAAAGACATAGCAGACGACGGAAATGTTCCGTCATCGGAATCGACCCACCGCACCACTTCAATCCCTACTTCCTAGCCGCCTTGGCCTTCTCAGACTTTTCCTTGTACCTTGGCTCGTCGAATCGAGCCTTCATTGCAGTCCACTGATCAGGGGTGATCCAACCTTGGATCGGCTTTCCGGCACGATCACGTTTCTTCTGATCATCAATAGAGTCACGGATCAGCTTAGCAGCGACGGAAGGAAATATCCCCTCGATCATCTCGGCCCGGTACAGTAGATAGAAAAATATATCCTAGAAGAGTGTAAACCAAATATTTATCAGTTATATATAATATACAAAAATTATATGATTCATGTTAAAAGTAAATATATTTTAACCTTGAAGCGCGCATTCCAGTGGGCCTTTCTCTTGTCTGGAGCATCAGAGTAGTTTATCCAAGGACCACCATAATCAGTCCTCAATAACTGGCCTAGGAATCTCTGTACCGACAGTGGACGATATTTATACAGACATATTATATTCATGAGATAAGTTAATTTATGATAAACACAGGAAAAAATAATAAACCAAAATACTTACTTTATACCGTCGGCCCAGATCTCCGTCCTCGTCTTCTTCGGAGGTGCGCACGCATCATCTGCCTGATATTGGCCGACCGTCGGCTCAGCCTCCTCCATCTGCTCATCTGTCTCCATCGTCGTATCGGCAGGAGGAACGCTAGACTCGGGAGCAGTCTCAAACCTGGAACTACTCGTTCCAGGAGATACGCCACGTAGCGTCATGGCAGGCGGAGGTACTGTCCGATACAAAGAAGTACTGGGCGACGAGGATCCAGAGCCGGTACCAGTAGGAGGTACCAAAGAAGAACCCCGTCCTCTGCCAGTACCAGTAGGAGGTACCGAAGGAGAACCCCGTCCTCCCCCATGTCGGGACATGCGGAACGATCCGGGACGATCTGTCATACCTGATAACAACATATGATGATACAACAAATAATAAAGACTAGAAATATGAAAGTACAACAAAGACAAGATAATAACCAAGATAACATATGATGATACATTTTATAAGAAATATCTAAGTTCAGATAGTACATTCTACAAGAAACATCTAAGTCCAGATAGTATATTCTACAAGAAACATCTAAGTTCAGATAATTGTGGACACACATAAAAAAGAAGAAGAAAATAATGTCTTTTCTTTTACTGGTGCAAGGCACCACAAATCGAGTATGCCTGAGAGATCTTGCGCTGAGGATCCCCGAGTACAAAAAAGAATTCTGGGAAATGGGACGATGGAGATCGAGCGACAGTTGCTCCTTTACTCCGTTGACACTCTGATTACAAAAGTAGAAGAAAACCTAAGACAATTTCTAACTCTCGGCTCACTGGCAAGAAGTACAGCAATTTGGCTCTTGAAAATGCTTTCCATTCTGTCCGTTGAAGAGGGATGAGGCCCCCCTTTTAAGTCATTCTTGGGCTGGAACGATGTTATGCGCCCACATAGAAAAACACGCTGGTTCCTATGTGGGCGCATGGTCCTGCTTTGGGTGCATAGGATGTAGGCGCATACAGGCTGCGAGATCGTGGGTTGGTCGTGGCGTTGACGTGGCCGCATACTTTGGTTCATAACTGCTCGTGGAGACTGACGTGGCCGTGCGCTTCGGTGCATGTTTTGATCATGGCTTTGACTGAGTCAGGCTTGAGCGCATAGCTATGTCTCAGGCTATGCACCCTCCTTTCGGGGAGTTAGTCTTGGACGCATAAAACTTCACTGGCTGGACGCATGAAACTTTACTGGCTGGGCGCATGAAGTTGTACTGACTGGGTGTATGAAGCTTCGTTGGCTGGGAGCATGGAGCTCCACTGACTGGGCGCATGGGGCTTTACTGACTTGGGCGCATGGGGCTTTATTTGCTGAATTTTTTATGCTTCTACAAGACCCCCTTCAAAGTTTTTGATACTTGAACAAGTTCGAAATACTTTGAAAGAAGCATGGATCGTCTTCTCGTAATGCAATGGGCGCATGGCACGACTCTCTCCTTTGGGCGTATAGTATTTGGCCAGCCTGTTAGAGAGATACGACTGTTGAGATCTTTCATAAAATCCGATCTGACAAATTTATCGGAGCAGAATTTAAAGCGGTCTATCCTTCACGCGTCATCCACGTCAGCAAGTGACAGTTGCATAGTATGCAGGAAGCTGATTCTTTACGTGGGTGAATAGGCAATTATGGGCGCATACAACGTAATAGGCGCATGGGCGTATACAGCAAGTGGGCGCATTGGACGTAGCCTTATAAATAGGCCCTGAAGGAGAGAGAAAGTTCATTATTCCCTTTTCTTTAAATTTTTTAGAAAACTCTTCGTCTTCTTTCTTTGAGACCCATGTCTCCCAAGGTCGCCAAGAGATCCACGAAGGGCAAGGGGCTGCGCCGAGTGACTCTCCTCCTGCGACAGCATCTTCGGCAGTCCAGGACCCGATTCTGGATGAGGGCATACTTCAAAAAACAAAGTCTCGAGCGTTAATTTACGACGCTCGAACTTTTCTTCTACCCGGGCGCTTGTGCCTAAGGCAACATACTTCTGTGAGCATTATTATGCGCCCACAGAAGTCATGTGCCAACACTGTGGTGTGCTATACGTCCACGTGTTGCCATGTTATGCGCCCTCTAAGCAGTGGCATGTTATGCGCCCATGTACTATTCGTGTGTTATGCGCCTGTATGTCTTGTTTTGGGCACATATCCCTTTGGGCGTATAGCCCTTTGGACGCATAGCCCTTTGGGCGCATAGGAGCCTTAAGGACTTGGTTTTTTCTGCAGTTTCCTGAGTCTGACTTTCTTTCTGCCCTTGCAGTAAACATGTTTGTCCCATAGCTTGGTGGTATCCCTTTCGATTTCGCTTGCCACGTTCTCGACACGAGCCTTATAACCAACATGGTCAGCGATGTCCAAGCAAAGATCAGTCATGACCAGCCTACGGAGCGGGCGATCGCCATTATTGAACAGGAGAAAATTTTTTGAAGCAGATGATGAATGACGAGAAGCTCGGAGGGTCGCACTGTTGGAAGAAGTCGTACTTCCTATTTGGTGACAGTGTAGGATTTGAGGACAATACGACTATATGTCTGAAAGAGTCTTTGGTAACTACGTTGAATGACCAAAGAATAAGGCTGCCATCATTGAACCGCCAATACCCTCTGTCGACGTTTGCTGATCTAGCTGTGCAGAGACAAATAAAATGGGACCTGACTCTTGAATTGCCTGGGGTTGTTTCTGGCAGGATCCAGTTCAACTTTGGTGATCGGAAGAAGGACACATTCAAGTGTGTCAAAGGTTCCACATCCTACTCCATGAGGGGGCTGCAACCGGGTGTTATGCTGAACGATATCCAGACTGATCTTCATCCTTATGCTGCTGAGACTCTCTCCAATTTGATGCTGTCGAAGAAGGTGTCATATCCGGAAGGGAAGATACGGTTGGAAGGCTAGAGACGTCCCGTTTCGTTCTGGAGTGACCTTACTGGATGGGTGCTCTCGACTTATGAGGCCAATTTGAAAGCTGTCGGTCTTCTCTATGCCGTCAGGGCCACTCAGTATGGCATCAAGGTTAACTGACCGATGTTCGTCTCCTTGGCAGAGCTGTACAACCATCATACGTGCACCTTCTTTACTCCGGGTGGAGGGATGGGTTTGTCTCTCCATGATATGCAAGCGGTGTCCAAACTTTCCTGGGGTGTAGAGCCGTATGCAGAATATGTCCCCAGTGATATAAAGATCTTGGATTTGGAGAAGGAGAGCTCTGATATAATGAATGTGTACAAAGAGTTACTTTGTCACTTTTTTATTTGTCATCAGACTATGAAAAAGGGTAAGACCGAGGGGTCCATCCCGCATACAAGGTCTTGGACCAACTATGTTTTCATCAGAGAAGGGGGGAATGATCCAGTCTCCTTCTCATCGCCTAAGCCTTTGACAATCTTCGAGATAGATCAGCTGATGATAGCTCATGGAGCTGAGGATACCGAAGATAAGGATGATCCTGAGGGAAATTCCCTGATCTATCATTACTTCAGACAAGCCAAATTTAGGATGTAAGAAAAGGCGATGCTCGCTGCTTTTCTGGTAATATGGCTTCATGACTGCGTAGTCCCTAGCAGCTCAGGGACTGTTGAGAGAATCAGCCGAAGGATGATACTTCGGGCTGTAAAGTTGGCTTTTGGACACCGTCTTACACTGCTTCCTGCGATGGTCTATGCCATCCAACGGGGTTTGCGTCATTTTGATGCGAACGCAATAACATCTGGAGACAAGAAGGACTTTACTAGGACTGAGTTACCCTTCCACTATCTGATGGGGTGGCTGGTACTGTATTGTCCCAAATTGATGAACACTGGGCTGGTGGCAGATTCTTTGGCAGGAAATGCCTTCATTCGGAGGTTCAAGGACACGAATTAGACCGTTACAGGGGTGCCTGCTTGCAAGAGGGCTCTGAGTTTTCTACAGAATTATGAATTCTTCAGGGTATCGCCTCTATTTGGTAGTGGTCGGGCGAAAGACACCCTAGTAGATGAGGGAGCACTCACTACTAGCCTTCCAATTGGAGCTTTCTATTGGCTCCAGTCCATTAGGCCTTCCCATCTGGTACTTAGGAACATGAACTACGCTTTCCTGGAACCTTACTTACCAAGATGCTTTGCACGACAATTTGGCTATAGCCATCTTCTCTTGGGCAATCCCAATCCTCATCTCCAGTCGATAGGGAGTCTGATCGACGGGGCACGTGCATGGGGCTATTACAATGCTGGATGTACAGGGGCAGTTTTTACCCTGCCCGAAGATAAACCCGACACTCATATGCTCTTTGCTGCTGCTAAGTTCTATATCCAGGTCAATACCTTTCTTTCTGGGTATGACCGTGAGCATAGTTTTGTATCGGGGACCAAGCTTGTCCCTCCCCTTGCTGATATAGGACGAGCACGTACAATGGGGAGTAGCAAGAAGGAGGGCGTCGCGCCCACAATTGAACCAGCTGCAGCGCCGCAATAGAGAGTTGTAGTTGAAGAGCCTATCATTGCAGCGCCTCGGAGGGAGAATACTGAAGAACCTCTTCCTACCGTTCCTCACAAGAGAAAGGCTCCCACCGAGCCGGTACCGTGGCCAAAAAGGACGAAGGTGGTTGTTTCTCGAAGGAGGAAGGTTGCGGACGTGGGTGTCGGCTCGCCTCTTTCCAGAAGGTCTTCTCGGCAGACGGCATTGCAGGCCGTCACCATTTGGGAGGTAGACCCTCTCCTAGACTCCGTAGCCATTCTGGTCAAGCCTTTGGAAGCTTTCTCACCTTTGCGTTTGTCCTTTGCACAGGACCCCAAAGTTACAGCAGAGGTAGGTGTCTCCTCCTCTGAGGAGGTGGAGGTGGCGACAATGTCCCCTACTCGTCCTCGACTGTTGGATAAGGGCAGGTCTTCTTCGGCTATAAGACCTGAACGACAGAGTGAGCAGAGCGAAGGCCCAGACCCTGATGGCGGTCAGAAGATCAGTTTTTCCTATGACATATTTGTGGAAGATATGTCTGTAATAGGAACTGGGATGAAAGAGCTGGATGAGAACCAAGTCCAATCGGCTCATCCTCCTGCGGGTACGTTGCCTTTGTGCCTCTCTTCGGATGAGATCTTTAGACTTCGATTTTGCGTGCTCCTCGTGAGGCTGACCACATCTGTGTGTTCCCTTGTAGACAAGAAGAAAGAACCCCTTATGGGGATAGTCCCCGCCATTGGGAGAGGGAAAGAAGTTGTTCCTGGCTCCTCCAAATTTGCTACTGTGGAGGGAGCTATTAATGAGCCGGCATTGGCTTCAGAAAGAGAGATCGAGCAACCTGCTGGGGGGGTGTTGTTGAATTTGCTCCTGTTTCGGCTGAGCTTGTGGAAGAAACCAGGCCCAATGCTGCTCGGGACCTTGACATTATTCCTCATGAACAGTCCGGGCCTGCTCTTAGTTTCCCTAAAACCAAGTTTGACGACATAGTCCAAGTTAGAGTTGAGTAAGCCGAAGGTACGAAATTATAACCTTTTTGTACTTCTCTTTGTCTTTTTCTGGTTACTGATGTATATTGTTTTCTCTGTCAGGTTTCGCTTCTTATCAGGTGTTCCTTCCAGAAGTGGAGGAAACTTTCCAAGCCTCTTCTCTGATAACCTCCACCGAGGATGAGAAGATGGCCCAGGAAGTTGTCAGAGCTTTCTACTCCGTATTGAAAGTGAAGCTTTCTGGAGTCTTGAATCAGAATGCCGCCTTCGGCCCTGAAAGGCTGTTGTAGAGTGCCAAGTGGCGGCCCTCGAGAGCATAGCTGGCTATGAAGAGCGGGCCAACACTCTAAGGAAGGTCCTGAATAACCTGGAGGGTCAGGTGGCCAGGTTCCGAGACATCAAACAGCGGAGCCCAAAGTCAATATTTCGTGCAGAGGACGACGCTCTGATGAAGGCTCTTACGGAAGAGAAGGCTACCTTCCAAGCAAGAAAGGACGTCCTCGTCCAGAAGATTGGCGAGCTGGCTGACCAGTATGGCCAGTTCAATGTTGCGAGTGAGGCTCGTGCTGCCTCAAAGAACAGGCTGGCTGTGCAAATCACTAAGAAGTACAATCACATTGTACAGATCAGGAACGAGATTGCCCAGCTGGAAGTCGACTTGAGGGCGACAATATCTGAACAGAAGGATTATTTATCCCAGGCTGCCATGACTGCCACCACTTCTGTCCGATTAGAAGAACAGTTGGCAAAGTTGGAGGGAGAGCATCAGAGTTTGATCCTCTTTGAAGATGAAGCCGCTCGTCAGGAGGAGGCACATCGTCGAGCTGCTGTGAAGTCTGAGGCCGAGATTGCAGCTCTGAGGGATAGCATCAATCGTCTGTGTATCCCGTGGATTTTGTAACTTCTCCTTTTTTTTGGCCGTACACGACTCTTGTAAAAAAAGAATCTTTTCGGAAATGAATGTGATTTTATAAAATATCGATGCTAGAGGTAATGTGGACATAGCAAGGATATTTCTGGTGGGTATTCTGCTGGGGAATTTTTGATGTGGACCTATTATCCGTTTTATATTCGAATGATTCGAATATAGATAATAAGTTGAACGAATGCTGCTAGTAGAGGTAATATGGATGTAATGGCAGAGGATATTCTATATTTGACCAGAGGTAATACGGACGTGGAAAGATATATAGCATTAGGCTGGAGTGGATAATTCAGAGGTAATAGGGACGTGATTATCCTTGATGAATGATTTGCTCAGAGGTTATATGGACGTGGCAAAATATTTAATCATTCCACTGGGGAAATAATTATCAGAAAATAATTCAGAGGTAATAGGGACGTGACTTGTTTTCGTTAAACCGAGTTTGGACAGAGTCAAAAACGGGAATGATTCCACTGGAGAAATATTTACAGGACCTATTATCCAGGGCGTATTCAAGACTCTTGAAATACATATAATAGTTAGATAGTATTTTTCCCTTTTGAATCATATATACATCGCACTGTACATTTACATGACAAGACATATGTGAACATTATGTAAAAGAGGTTACACATAGTATTTCTTCAGGAACTTGCCATTGATAGGTATCATGAGCAAGTCACCATCGGGCTTGGTTAGCCGGTACACACTGTTGGAATACACCGATTCTATGACGAAAGGACCTTCCCATTTAGGCTGAAATTTTTTTTTGTTTTGTGCGTCATGACCATCGGTCTTCTCACTGCTAGGACCAGATCACCGACTTGGAAGATCCTTTCCTTCACTTTTTTATTGAAGGCTTTGAAAAGGCGTGCTTGGTATAGCTCAATACGCTGTTGAGCTAACAAGCATTTTTTGTCCAGCGCTTCGAGCTCCTGGAGTCGCAGACGATACCTTTCTTCAGTAGTCAGCTCGCTGGCTAAGGCTACTCGAAGAGAAAGAATCTGGATTTCTAGAGGAAGAACTGCTTCGCTCCCATAAACTAGAGAGAATGGCGTACTGCATGTTGGAGTCTGGACCGTTGTACAATAGGCCCATAGACATTCACCGAGCTTCTCGTTCCAATCGCGCTTGTTTGAAGATACAAAATTCTTAAAAAGTTTTAAGATGGTTTTGTTGAAGGCTTCTGCTAGCCCGTTAGCCGCTGGATTGTAGGCAGTAGAGGCTATGTTCTGGATTTGATTCTTATCGCAGAATCGATAGAACGCATGGCTTGGGAACTGTGGACCATTATCATGGATGATCCTGCGAGGTAGGCCAAAGCGGTAGATGACGTGATGTTTGATGAAACTAATCACGTTTGACGTCTTCACTTCGGTGAGCGGTATAGCTTCCGCCCATTTGGAGAAGTAATCGGTTATGGCTAGGATGAACCGATGTTCTTTAGAGGATGGCAGGCTGATTGGTCCTATGACGTCCATGTCCCAGGCTTTAAATGGCCAAGATGCTGTCGTTGGGTGTAGAAACTCCGAAGGCTGATGAATAAAATCGGTATGGAACTGACAAGCTCTACACTTCTTTGCATATTCAACAGCATCTGCTATCATTGTGGGCCTGTAATAACCTATTCTTTTAAGGCAATCATATAATTTGGGGCCTGGTTGATGTGTACCCCAAACTCCATCGTGCGCCTCCCAGAGTGCATGTTTGGCTTCTGTGTCTGACAAGCATCGCAACAGTAGCCCGTCGTAAGAGCGTCGATACAACATCTTGGTAGCTGTGTCGTAGTAAAATCTGAGGGATCGTCTTTGGATGGATACTGCTTCCTTCGGGTCCTCGGAGAGGATTCCATAGATAGCGTAGCCTATGAAGGAAAATCTCCATTCTTTAGCATCGATGTTTGTTTTTGCTGCGTAACTATGATGAATATGCAAGGCATTTTTCACACAGAATAGTTCTCGACCAGACACTGTGATCGGCTGCTGTGTATTGGTAGAAACGGTCAAGGAAGCAACGAGACCGGCTAGAGCATCTGCTTCTATATTCTGTAGTCGAGGCACGTGCTCGATGAAGAATCTAGCGAAAGTAGATGCCAGCTCGATTGTTGCGCTGTGGTAGGGGATGAGATCTTTGTGGCGAACTTCATAATCCTCTCGGACCTGACTAACTATTAGCTTGGAATTGCCGTAAGCTTCCAGATAGTCAACTCCCAGTTGCTTTTCTAGTTGTAGGCCAATTAATAGAGCATTATATTCGGCCATGTTGTTGGTGCATGGTTCCACGAGAGAATATGCACGGTGTATAACCAGATGATCAGGTGACACGAGCACGACACCTACTCCAGCCACGATATTTCCTTTGGGCCCTGTTTTTGATGCGCCGTCAAAGAACATTCGCCAAATGGAAATTTCTTTAGTTGTAGTGTTAGACTCCACCACTTTGTCGGGGATTTCGTCGTAGAGTTTGGACGATTCTGGCACCGGATGAGCTGTTAGGAAATCAGCTAATGCTTGGCCTTTTACTGCCTTCTGAGGAACGAAGATCATATCGTATGGAGTCAACAGCATTGCCTATGTAGCTAAACGGGAATTGAGAGAGCCCGGTTTAGTCATGAGTATTTTGAGAGGGTTGACTTTGGATATAATGTGGATAGTCTGCCCAGATACATAATAGCGTGTCTTCTGGATGGCAAATACTAGTACAAGGCATTCCTTCTCCACCGGTGTGTATCTGTGTTCGGCACCCACCATTGTGCGGCTGTGGTAGTAGATTGCCTGTTCATGGCCGCCTTCATTCTTCTGAGCTAACAGGGTGCCAAGAGAATGGTCTATAGCGCGAACATATAGTAAGAAGGGCTTCCCCATTATTGGAGCTCCCATTACTGGAGGGCCTGTAAGATACGCCTTGATATCGTCGAATGTACATTGACATTGTTCAGTACAGACGAAAGATACGCCTTTCTTCATGAGCTGGGTGAACGGTTGACACCTTCCAGAGAGATTTGAAATGAATCGTCTGATATTGGCTAGCCTTCCTTGTAGTCCACGTAGCTCTCTGAGGTTTCTTGGAGGATGCATGTCGAGAATAGCCTTCACTTTCGCTGGATCCAGATGTATACCCTTTGAAGTGATGACAAAACCAAAGAACTTGCCGCTGGAGACTCCCAGAAAAGACTTAGTTGGATTCATCTTGAGTTGGTGTACACGCATTAGTTCGAACACCGTTCTCAAGTCTTGGAGGTGGTTGCCCTTGAGACGACTTTTTACTGCGATATCTTCTACGTAGCACTCCACAGTTTTGCACAAATGATCGTGAAAAATTGTGTTCATGGCTCGCTGGTATGCCGCCCCTGTATTCTTCAATCCGAAGGGCATCACCGTATAGCAGTATACCCCCAACGGTGTTCGAAAAAGATGTGTGCTTCTCGTCGTCGGGGAACATCTTGATTTGGTTGTAGCCTGAGAACCCATCCATGAAGGACATCCGCTCGAAGCCGCAAGTATTGTCGATCATTAAGTCAGTGATCGATAGAGGGAACTTGTCTTTCGGACATGCAGAGTTCAAATCACGGTAGTCGATACAGAATCGAACTCTACCGTTCTTTTTTATGACTGGGATGTAACCACCACTTTTCGAAAATAAGGGTAAATTTGAACTTTTGTAATTTTTTATCATTTAATAATAATATTTAAATTATATTATTATTTATGGTGATTTTTCTTTATTTATTTTATATTATTTAGATGGATGAATTATGATTTTGGTTGTTGTTAGCTTAACCCTAGAGACTGCTTGACTTAGAGACTAACCATGACCAAGGAGACTCGACCATGTGACTAGATTGACTAATTACCTATTTTTAGGCAAAGGGTATTTTAGTCATTATGCATTACTTTGAATTTTATTAATTTATTAATTAAATTGCTTGTTGTGCGGTTTGATTGGTAGCTGAATTGGTGTTTTGGTAGTATAAGTGGTTTGACCTAAGCCAAATATGACTAGAAATCTAATGCCATAATTAGAATTATTTTTCATCAATTAGATTTTAATTTAGAAATTATTAGTTATTCTTAAATGATTTAAATGAATTTTTAAGCCATTTTTCTAATAGCCTTTTTAAAGCCTTTTTGACTTGGGCTTTACTAGCAACCTAGGGAGCCCAAGCCCATGCATCTAACCTAACCCTAATCCCCTATACATGGACGGCCACAGCAGTACCCTCCCCCTCTCTCATTAATTTGTGAAGCATAGCCTCCACAAGTGAAACCCTAAAAAGTTCTCCTCCTCCAAAATTCTAGTTTCTTCATCTGGAGTCCATTTCTCACCAAACGAACTCCGTTGCACTCGTCTAGATGAGGAGGATTTGCTGGAGTATTACTAACGAGGAGGCGGAGGCATTTTCTTGAGGGGAATCGACCAACACGACGTTCGAGGAGTTCCGTTTATTGGGTTCTCGACACTCAATAGGTAAACCTTTTTTTACCATAGTTATTCTAAATTTTCTTTCATATTTTCATCCATATAGGTACCCTAGACTTGCCCATAAAGTTTGATTAAGTTTTGAGTTCGTTTGGTAGCGGTATCGGACATGTGTCGACCCGTCAAGACACGTGTTCGACGAAATGCTGCTAAGAAACGAAAGTTGATGTTTTTCAATTTTGTCTACACAAACTTTTAGGCAATATTATTTCTAGAGACTTTCGTGAAGATGGATCGGAAATCGACGAGTTTTCAGCGTCGTTTTTGGCATCGGACGGACGTGCACCGATCCCGTGCACGAGGCCGTGCATGCCGTGCCGTCAGCGTGTTGTATCTCGATGCACAAACGATATTTTTGCCTAAAATTTCTTGAACACGTGGGGGCAACCTCTGCCTAGATGCTCCAAAAATTTCACAGCTTTTCGTTGAGCGAGCGCAGAGAAATCTGGCGTGCATCGTTCAGCCCGTACAGTGCGCTGTGCTGAAACTTATCGCTGAAACGGACTTCGTACGCGCTGTCGACGCGATGAGGACCCGTTCCAGGACCTGGGACGTGTAGACCTATACCTAGACTACCCAGGGGATCAACCCCAAGTCGTGGCATGCCCGACGAGCGAGCCACGAGGACCGAACCGCGTGCACGAGGGCACGCGCTGGCGCGCACGCGCAGCAGGCCGCGCGTGGTACGGGACTGTGTGCGTCTCTTCGGTGCAATGTGTCGCTGTATTGTCATGTCCTAGACCTATCCCGGGACCCCCTAGCTATGTGTATGAGCACGAGGCTTCTCATTGTGTGTGCGGCGCTCAATCGAGCGAGAACGCACGCATACGTGCACATTGACACGCGGTATTAGGTTTTTTCTGATACACAATCTATGGACACAGCACAGACACGATTTCGAACCCGAGAGTACCCGAGCGCATCACGTGGGTTGAGACCAACGTGTATGCCAAGTTTCGCGAGTTGATTTGGTGTATTTTGCATTTTTGGTCGTGTTGTCGAAATGGAGTTTTTTCGGGTTCAAAGTTTTGGATAGAAATATGTTTTTTCGATTCTTTGACTTTTAATCTGTACTTTCTATTTTTTCAGTTCATATATGATATTTAGAACTCGCAGGAAGTGATCCGTGGAATTTCTACCTATTTAATTGTTATTTTCAAGCATATGTGAGTTTTCTACTTGTAGGCTTATATATATAAGTAGTATATATATATATATATATATTTTTTTTTTTTTTATATATATATATATATATATATATATATATATATATATATATATATATATATATATATATATATATATATATATATATATATATATATATAATTTTTTTTTTTACTTGTAGGCTTATATATATATAAGCATATATATATATATATATATATATATATATATATATATATATATATATATATATATATATATATTTCAATAAATATAGTTATATATGCATATATGCACTATTTTGGAACGAGGTTCAGTTTTTCCAGATTCTTGAGTCTCTTCGGATTGAGAGATCGATCCGTTTCTCACAAGTGCATCCCTATACATGTATATATAATATATATACCTATGCATAGCCTATATATATGTAAGTTTATATATGTAAATACTTGTGTAATATAGTTTTGAGTAGAAATTGATTTGGGGCTGTTTGATTCCAGAATTCTGGAGTCTAACAACAACCCGTATTTTTCACACCACCATTCTTCCTATATGGTATATATATATATATATATATATATATATATATATATATATATATATAAAATATATATATATATATATATATATATATATATATAATATATATATATATATATATGAGTATGTGGAAGTCTATATATATATGTATATATATATATACATATATGCTTTTGGTTGATAGAATATAGTTTATGTGTGTTTGTATGTTAATGTTTGTAACCATTGGAGTATTGGGACAGATTAGGATCGACCCAAAGACCTTAGTTTAGTCGAGTTGACCGACAAGTTGACCAAGTTGACAAAAGTCAACTTTGGGTCAAACTTGATCCAAATCGACTCAAACGAACTCCGAATGACTTGAAAACTTGAGTATGACCTAAAAATTAGTAAACAGACTAGTTGACCTTCAGTTGACCAGGTTTGACCAGAGTTGACAAAGGGTTGACTTTGACCTAGAAGGACTTAGAAGCATGTAGAATTACATTGTAGCCCTTTCTTATGATATGTTAGACCATGTTGTGACTTGTGGTTACTTTAAATAGGTTTATCTCTCTCCAGTTCAGTTACACATCCTCATCAACAGCTCGGATTGTCAGGCGAGTACATTCTCTGACCGTTTCATTCTTGCTTGGATGTGTTTACTTGTTATAGACTAGTTTACTTGTTGCTGTCACGATATATCACGTATTAGTACTATATGGATCTCTTCATGGGATGTTATCCCCTCGGATACATCGAATATATTGTGCTCATGTACTTTATCATGTGCATCGTCTACTCATTGTATTCGTACTTATTCATGTATACTCATGTGATATTCATGTACACTCATGATCATGTGAGCCTTCATGTATAACCCAGTGTGCATGTGGACTAGCTATCCATGTGACGTACTACTTTCATGTGCAATAACATAACCTGGACAGATCCTTGTGTACTGATTGGGACAGGGGAAGAATTTATTTGGTTATGTGATCTACACCATTTCATGTATAACTCCAAACTAGATTTAAGTCATGTATAACCGAAGCATGTTTACATAACCAAACATGTACTCTAAATCACGTAGTTAGCTCAGTTTTCTTATCTATATCATGTATATCTATTTCCACTATATCATGTTCTTATTTTTACAGTCTCTCTACTATTTCTTTATCAGCAGTTCATGTATATTATTCTATAGCTTGTTTCATATTTTCTTTCATGTTATGAACTGTGTGAGAGATATGTATTCGTTTCTGTCCTGATTGGACCCGTTGAAATATTACAGATGATGAGGATTGCTGTGACACTTACTATGGAGCAGGCCTAGTTGACACAGGTGACCTGGACCCTCAGCAGGATCTAGTAGTTGCTGAGGACTTGCCATGAGTTAGATTAGACTTATATTATTATCTAGTTATGAGACTTTGTGATTTTATTGAGATTTATTATGGTGTGGTTTACACCAGGATTATTCTTCGTGTTGTGACTCTCTGTTGAGATTATCTTTCTTCTATTCCATCTTAGTTATTGTGATTGAGTTGTACCATATATATATCATTCTCCAATTGGAGCATATTCTAGATTGTGTTAAATGTTGGACCTAGGACAGCGATCTACCGCCGACACTACGGCGTAGGCTGGACGTACCCACGTCTCGTGCCCTGATACTGGGTGCGGGTCGTGACAGGGACGATGTTGGCAACCCAGTCTGGTTGTTGTTTCTCGCGAATGAATCCACTGATAATGAGCTTCTTGACTTCATTCTCGATGGCTTCCGTGACGTCTGGTCGGAATCGTCGTTGTTGCTGTTTCACTGGCTTAGCTTTAGACGAAATGTTCAGGCGGTGCATGGCGACTTTAGGGTCCAAGCCTGCATGTCTTCATAGCTCCATGCGAAGACATCGATGTATTCTCTTATAAGCTGTATAAGAGATTGGCGTTCATCGTCAGATAGACTTTTGCTGATGAAGATTGGTTTGAAAGATGCTTCATCTCCTAGATTGACTTGGATGACTTCGTCTTCGGTAGGTAGTTCACGTTGTTCGAAGCGCAGCTCCCTCCTGGTGTCCATCTTTTGAGTCCATTGTTTGAGTTTGATTGATTGGACATCGTCTGTAATTTGGTCGACGGAAACCATGTTGACGGACAGAGTTGTTTTGAACATGTCGCCGATGCTGGAGTCTAAGTCCCAGAGAAAGGAATCAGAAGAATGAGAACAACGATCTGCTTCATCATCTGATCTTTTGGGAGTTGTTGGAGGAGAGACATAGCCCAGACCAACACCGCTTCTTTGATAGTAGTTCTCGGGTTTGCCGGGAGGAGCAAAGTGTCGTATCGGCAATCGTCGTCTCCGGCCGTAATTTAGCCCCTGGTCGCTTTTGATGTCATATCCTATGTGCTGGATGATATTCTTGGCCAGCCAACTAGACCAAAAAAGTTGTATTTTTCCAGATTCATAGTCAGCCTCTGTGTTGTGCTTGGGAGAAGTAGAGTCTGGAACGAACTTTCTCTCGCTAATTATACGACCGAAGATGATTAGTTCTTCATCCTTCTTTCTGGCTGGAACGATGAAGTAGAGGATATCTTCAGGGTAGACTTTTTCCTGCAGGTTAGGCATTATGACCGACATGCAGAGGTGTGGTCCTATGCCATTCTCTAGAGCGTATATCGTATCTATGTAGTAGTTTACAGATCGATAGACATCGGAGTAATTCAAAGATAAACCTTTACTAAGGAAATACACAAGTTCTTCTTCAAGGATAACATCATCTGCTGAAGGTACATTATTCTGAGTATTGATATACTAATTGAGAGGATCATCATCTGGAAGAGGAGCCACAGTCTTGGCCGAGTTCACCACGGCAGATAATTCTTCAGGATTGGAAGGACGGGCATCAGTAGGTTCCTCCCTGGGTGTCTTGTTGAGAATGATGGTCAATGGTTTGACCTTGTCGGGTTTTCTCTTTTTCACCCAGATTGTGAGAGGCTTCGGGGTACTTTTTGGAGTAGTACCTCCTTTGACTCGGACAATCAGGGGACCATCATTGGAGGATGGACTTGCTTTAGCTTTATTGTCAGCTTTGTTACCGTCATCCTTAGGGGGTTGAGATTGGTAAAGTACCGAATCCCCGTAGTAAGCTTCGATGCCCTTAAAAGGATCGATATCAGCAAACTCCGTCTTCACGACATCGTCGCTGTTGACGTACTTGAAGCACTGGTAAAGTGTGGAAGGAACGATCATATTCTCGTGTATCCATGGACGTCCCAACAAGACGTTGTAGGATATGTTGGCATCGATCACGTAGCAGGAAACCTTCGTTCGGAGATCACCGATCTGGCATTTGAGACGGATCTTGCCCAGCAGGTGGCTTCGACCAGCATTGAAAGCCATGATGGTTGTGTTGGTTGCGGATAGCTTGTACAGAGGGATTCCCAAAATTTGAAGCAAACTTCTAGGAATGATGTTGAGGGAGGATCCTGGATCGATGTGCATGCGGTCCACCTTGATCGTCCCGATATACCCTTTATAGTACAGGGGTCTATTATGACGATTATTTTTTAGTAGCATGTCCTTCTGTGAGAAGGTGATGTTGGGCACCACTTCCACAGTACTGTGGCAGCGAGGACAGGAGATAGGGTCTTCAGCAGGGGCTTTGACTTTAGCGAGGTACGAGTCGGCATGTAGTAATGCCTCACTTAAGGCCTTCCACGTTTCTTTGGAGAGTCGCAATAGATCGAACAGAGATAACCTGGCAGGGGTATTGGCTAGCTGAGCCAGTATGTCAAAGTTGTAGGGCCGATCTATACCTTCGGGAGCTGGTGCCTTTAGAGATTTGTCAAATCGTGTCTCCTTCTGCTTGGATTTGTCCGTGGTTTGAGGCTTGGACGGGCCGATTTCTGAGCTTATAGGGGCAGCAGGAGCTTGAGGAGGTATTGCTTCTTCTTGTGCGGGATCGTACGTCCGAAGATAAGTCCTCTCTGATCGCGTCTCGCCAGATAGAACCTTGTAGATGGGGAAGGATACCATATGGCATGGCTTGAATTTCTTGCCCCTTCTTGCTTTGGGAGGTGCTACCCCCTGCGTCACTTCTTGGACAAGGTCCGGGTGGACCCACATGATCTCACCACGTTCAGTTGTGAGCGGGACCAAGGTCGAGTTGCGTGCTGGTGGTAGGTTGACGACTTCCATCATCGCCTTGGGGATCGGGACCATGCCGTCTGGGACTTCTATAGGAGGAAAGTCGCCAGACTGAAGAGAGATCATGTTAGCAGATACGACCTTGTCTTCAGCTTCGAAGTTGATCACTTAGCTGTCGATAAGCTGTTGTATCTTCTTCTTCAGGACGATGCAGTCCTTGGTGGAGTGATGCATGTACTAATGATAGAGACAGTACTTGGGATCATTGAGTTGGCTCGCCTCTACAGGACGTCGTGGTGGAGGCAATGTCAGCTTATTACCCTTTGTCAATGTGTGGAAGATGGTAATGACATCGTCTTTGTCGAAGGAGAAGGTCTCCTTAGGCTTGTCAGAGGTGTCCTGAGAATTGGAAGCTCCTTTGGATGTGTCGACTTTCAGGACTTCTTTCCCTTTACCCCCACGAACATGGATAGTTTGAGGATGCTTGCCCTTGTCTTCGGATTTGGGTGTCTTCAACCCCAGTAGTTCCAAGTTAGGAATGTCGTTTTTAGTAGAATCAGTGGCCCCAATGAAAGCGGGCCATGTATCATACTTATATATACCTAGACAAAACTTCCTGTAGGAAGGAAGTTATGTCGACAAGTATCCATAAGTTCTGAGTCTGGTATGCCGAAGGGCATCTCCAGTGCTAGCCGCCTGAAGCATTCTATAAAGGCAATGACAGACTCAGTCCTCCTTTGCTTGGTCTCTGTCACGATCCGCACCCACTGTGAGGGTACGAGTACGTAACGACACCCAGCCTACGCCACAGTGTAGGCGGTAGAGCGCTGTCCTAGGTTACTATCTAACCAGCAACTCACGCAATTATAATGTACTCATCATGATCAACTCCGAACGGAGACAAGTATAAAATATTGTAACCCAATCACAGTCTAAGCACGATAAGATAATCACAGACGAATTAAACTAAGAATAGAAAGACAACTACTAAATAATAACAACTCTCAAACAAATCTCAAATACTACACAAGTCTCAAATCTTCTATAACAAATTGAACATGAAAACATATGCTAGTCTACTAAACTAAATCACGGTCACTCTTGAGTGTCGGGGCCAAAGGTAGTCATCCCGTCTCCGGGTCCATAATATGTAGGGCATGTGTCTTCAGGGCAATCATCTGTAAAATTTTCAACAGGTCCAGTCAGGACAGGAATAAGTACAACTCATCAAGAAATTCCAAGTAAATGACAGAGAACTATAAAGCAGTTATAACAGTTTTATTGATGAATATGGCAGTTTATATTTAGGTTGTGGCATAGAGAAGCAGTAAGATACAAGGAAAGTAAAGTAACTAAAAAAGAGAAGAATGATGACAATGAAGACTGTAAATAAATCTAGCTGAACTAGAGTAGCATGATATAAGTCCAGAATGTAAATGTAAACAAGTGCAAAACCCAAGTAAATCCAGACAACATGAATCTGATACCAGGTGGTTCCAGTACAAGATGAGTCCGGTATAAGATGAGTCCAGTTGGTGATCAAAGGTTCCAGGGTGAGTCCAGCCTATAGTCTAACAGTGTGTTTTAAAATATCGGGATCGACATGTGAACGGCTGTAGGTAATACGGCACACCGCACACTCGGCCAAGTGTGGGATGGCTATCATTCCAGTATAATTCCAAGGGAGTGGTTCCAGTATTTGGGTATATTCACATGCCTATTCCAATATTTCCCCGCCCAGCAAGTACAAGTGAATCCATAATCTGACACAAAAATAGGTATAAGTCCAACCAGTACACGTATGGTTCCGGTAAATGATTCCAGGGTGGTTCCGGTAGGTGGTTCCAGTAAATGGTTCCAGTAGGTGGTTCCACTAAATATAGGCCATATTTAAATAAGTGAGTGTCGCATGAAATGGATCCAGTAATATCAAATCGTGTTTGAAACAGAGAATCAGATAGAACTAGCTACAACTGAAATATAGTAAATGACAAGTAAATGGAAGAACTATCAGAGAATGTACTCGCCTGATACTCTGAAAAGAGTAGTGTAATATTAGATGTCTGCACCGGAGTCACAATGTCCTAAACAGAGTAATATGGGTTATAATATGTTCAAAATGAGACAAATGATGTTTATAATGCAATCTGCATGATTTCTAGGTCAATCTAGGTTAAAGTCAACTCTAAGTCAAACCTGGTCAACTGTCTAGGTCATACGAGGCCCAAGTCAAGCTTGGTCAACTCTGGCCAACCCAAGTCAACTACACCAGTCGAACTAGGTCAATCTTAGTCTAGTCAAGTATCACTAGGCCTAACCAGCCTATCCTAGTAAGCACACACCATATCTAGGCCATACAAGCCAACCACACACAATTTCTATGTAACATGCACATATTCAATATAGGCTTATACCTATTAGGAGCCATAGGCTAATTACACATTACACACATTATACATACATACATTAAGATATGTATATCACAATTTAGATATATATATATATATATATATATATATATATATATAATATATATACACATATATATAGGTGGATAGAGTGATAGGGAGAGAAATACATGTGCTTGTGTCAAGGTGTACATGTGTGTGTGTATGACAGGGATGAACTCAGGAACTGTTGTGAATGAAGTGTATGCATTTACTTGTGTGTGTGCTACACCAGGGAAATCAGTGTCTTAGATATAGGGACATTAGAGTGTGTGGGGCATTAGGAAAACAGTGAACAACTCAAGTATATACAATGACAGTGAAGGAATCATGGCAATGGCATTTTCAAAACTGTTAATTCAAGTCCCAAACATCCATTGGAACCCATTCATCCCATTGAGACCAAAACATGAACCTACATCTCAGATTTATAGAGTGTCACACATGGGAAAAAAATTAGTGCATATGCATACTGTTAAGGGTTTAGTGTGTGTGAAATCAAGCAAGTGAAATGGCATTGTTCCCAGTTTTGCTTCTCAGTCTATTTCAGACCCTAAGCTAACTGTGAGTAGGAAAGACCTATATACAATTCTCAGGAATATGGCCATGGAATGAAGACAAATGTGAAATCAGAATTAAATGACAGTTGTGTGTTATATGAGGGTGTCCACATGAACAGGGAACAATGTGGCGGTTCCCATTCGATACACAACACAAATTTGAAGCCAATACATTAAATTCAGTTCTAGAAAGAGAGATGAAAAGTTCAGGAATTTAAGCTAACCAACTGTTCAGTTGACAGTTGGTGACATCCAAGAATTTAACAAATAAATCTAACTAAATTCGAAAACCAATATGAAACCAAATGAAATACTAATTTCAAATCAAACACCTATTGTCACGCCCCAGAACCAGAATACTGGAGAGCGGGGGCAGACATAGCCAGCTACGTATATTGAAATAGAATACATCTCAACTATACGGTCACGGCTGTCTAGATATGAGGGTTTACTACAAGCCAACAGTCTCTTGAGGTCAAGCCTATTGTCTCAATCTCAAGCAAGTAATATAATTACAAGATGTTTGACCACCAAATATACAATAAAAGGCGTCCCAAATATTATATATCAGCTGATCATGAAGCTAGTCGTACAAAATGCGAGGACTAGCAAGAGTTAAGTCATACATGATCAACCCTAGGATTTGTTAATCATGTTTACAGCCCGTAGGCAGACAGTAAGTAAAGTGCATCGAGCTAACAGGTGCTCGTCGGCTAAACGCCTCAAAAGAATAACTTTACAATAGAGTGAGCGAAACAAAAATAGAAAACCCACTCGTAGCCCGGGTTCCTTCTAGTCGCCACCATCAGGCTGGAAGCTTGGTAGATCCTCGGGAGCTGCTCCGTAATCTGGCCACACAAAACCAGCTGGGTCAACCCCAGAAAGAACAAGTGCCACAAGGGGGCCACGAAATAAGAACAAAAGCCAGCAATCAGCACAAGAAAAATCTAATATTAAAACTAGAATTTACGATAACATGTCAGGATGATATACGACGAGATAACCATGGGACTATTCCGATAGCCAGGTTACAACCCGTAAACCAAACAAGGACCGGGGTTGTAACCCTTCATCTGAACAGAACTTGGTTTCCCACCATTTATCGGCAAGATAATAATGTAAGAAATCAAGACAGGAAGCAAGCTTGTACTGGATCAAGACATGGCTAAACTGGTTATACCTCATTCAATCAATCACGGCCAAGCAGATACTATGGCTTACTACTTTAACTAACTAGGGTTATCACAGGCCTAATTACTAAAAAGATGCAGTGAGATTGTTCCACAGCCACAAGCCCTGCAGACCATCCAGGCTACCCAGGTCGAAAGTTAGGGGTTGAATTCAGGTGGGTACATCGCCCAGAAGACAAATGTACCCTTAGGTGACTTAGAGGTGCAACACTTGACGGTGCGCTGGAAGTGTGCCCTACTCGACGGCAGGCTACAAATCCTAAGAGCGCCCAGGTAACGGGATTGCCTGTAGCTGTGTCATCTCTTCATGACTACTGAGTTATTGTAGTTATTAACCTTAATCCATTTTAATAGGTACTCCTGACCGTGGTACTCAGGAGTCCCCTCCTAGACATGATGCAAGACAGGACAAGTGGATTTAACAAGCAAGCAAGAAAGAACCACCCACGGTGTCATGACAGGTCAAGTTAAGTTATCAAGATAAATTATGTCAGGGTACTTGTCAGGAGTGCGCCACGACGGGCCACTGTCATGTCAGGTTGGTCATGTCAGGAGTGCACCACCACGGGTCACTGTCGTGTTATGCTAGTTCCTTGTCATACCATGCCATGTACAATAGTCATTCCAAACATAATAAGTAAAAATCAAGTTCATAACAAAAGGCGTAAGGATATAAAATGGGCATAAAATATCTAATAAAATATCAAAGTACAGGGTTATAGAAGAGCCCAGCTTAAAGAAATAAGACCAAAACTCCAAGAGCTAATGGATTAAGCAAGGAGGGGTCAGGGGAGCAGCGTAGGTGAAAAGTCACGTACGCTGAGAGAGCAGCGTAGGTGAAAAGTCACGCACGCTACAGGGAGCAGCGTAGGTGAAAAGTCACGCACGCTTAGAGAGCAGCGTAGGTGAAAAGTCACGCACGCTCAAGGGAGCCGCTGCGTGAAAGTCACGCACGCTCAAGGGAGGCAGTGTACGTGAAAATCACGCACGCTACAGGGAGCAGCTGCGTGAAAAATCACGCACGCTCAAGGGAGCCGCTGCGTGAAAGTCACGCACGCTCAAGGGAGCCGCTGCGTGAAAGTCACGCACGCTACAGGGAGCAGCTGCATGAAAAGTCACGCACGCTCAAGGGAGCAGGGTACGTGAAAGTCACGCACGCTCAAGGGAAGCAGCATACGTGAAAGTCACGCACGCTACAGGGAGCAGCTGCATGAAAGTCACGCACGCTCAAGGGAAGAAGCATACGTAAAAGTCACGCACGCTCAAGGGAGACACGCTTCCAACAGGAAGCGTACCCAAGTCTGCGTACGCACGCTAAAGAGCACGTGCAGCTCAGTGTGCGTGAGCTAAACAGCTCTGCATACTGCTCACTGTCTTCTCCAAACAACAAGAACACCATGGATGAACCCAAGGCTTCAAAGCATCATAACTTGGCCATCGGAACTCCAAATTCGGATTTCCAAAGTTCCAACTAGAGTGAAACTGAATGCTCTTCCACATGGAAATATCAAAAACCCATAAAATCCAACTTAAGAAGCTCAAACCATACAAAATCCGAAAATGGAAATAACTTAGATCTATCATAATGGAGGCTCCAAATCACAAAATACCAAGACCTAATGTTGATCACCATGTCCTAATCTATCAAATAGACAAAGAAAAGAGGGTTCTCATATAGTGGCAAGATGCACTTGCCTAGGGTTAGGAGAGTTGTGTTGAGGAAGGAGAAGAAGAAGAAGAAGGAAATTAATGGTGGAAGTTATGAGGAGAGAGAGTTGTAGGTGGGGGTTATAAAGAGGGGGAGTTGTGGTGGGGATGAGGGGTAGCATAGGTTAAGGTGATCCAACTCACAAAACCGAACCAAACTGAACCATCCCCAATAAAACCGAGCCATGCCAAAACCCAAAATACGAAAAATACCGAAATCCCACAAGTTGAGAAAAATAAATACATGCCAAAAATCCAGATACGAGTATAAATACGAAATACGGGAAATACGGAAAATGAGGGTGACAACTCTACCCACCTTAAAAGAATTCCGTCCTCGAAATTTAATCAAGGAGCTAGAGATTGCCACGACAAGCTACACTAAGCACAAGCAAGTTATACTAAGCAGTCCAATCATACAATCATACAATGCAAGCAAGGAAAGGAAAATGTAAGGCATAAGAAAGACATTATACCTCACGAGTCAAACATGTAGGGATATCGCGATCGGATGTCGTCCTCACGCTCCCACGTTGACTCACCTAGAGAGTGATGACCCCAAGCAACACGGACTAATTTAATAGTCTTGTTCTTGAGTATCTTCTCCCTCCGGTCCAAAATAGACATGGGCCTCTCCTCATACGAAAGGTTGGTACCAACAACCAATTCCGAATGGTCGAAGATGTGGCTCGGACCCGGAATATACCGTCGTAATTGGGACACATAGAATACATCATGTACCTCACTTAGCGACGGCGGAAGAGCGAGACGATAGGACACATCTCCTACTCGCTCTAGAATATCGAACGACCCTATATACCTAGGACTAAGCTTTCCCCGCACGCCAAAGCGTATGACGCCGCGGTTAGGCGAGATCCTAAGGAATACATGGTCGTCGACGGCAAATTCTAAGGGACGCCGATGAGCATCGGCCCAATGGCGCTGGCGGTCCTGGGCAACTCGGAGGTGATCTCTGACCTTCCTGACCACTTCAACCGTCTGGGAAATCAACTCGGGTCCGAGCATCTGCCTCTCTCCGATATCGTCCCATGCTAGCGGGGATCTGCACTTCCAGCCATAGAGAGCCTCGAAGGGTGCCATCTGGATATTGGCCTGATAACTGTTGTTGTACGAGAATTCTACCAGGTGCAGATGATTCTCCCATGAACCACCGAAGTCAAGGGTGCAAGATCTCAACATATCTTCAAGAGTCTGGATTGTGCGCTCTGATTGACCATCCGTCTGCGGGTGATAAGCTGAGCTGAACTGAAGGCGAGTCCCTAAACTCTTCTGCAAGCTACGCCAAAAGTGTGATATGAATCTTGAATCCCTGTCCGAGGTGATGCTGACTGGCACACCGTGAAGTCTGACGATCTGCCTGAGATACATCTCTGCTAACTGCGCCGTCGACTGTCCAACTCTGAATGGGAGAAAGTGTGCCACCTTGGTAAGCCTGTCCATAATTACCCAAATAGCATCTCTGCCGGCCGGAGATCTGGGCAATCCGGTCACGAAATCCATGGTTATATACTCCCATTTCCATTCTGGGATCGATAAGGGCTGAAGAAGTCCAGCGGGCCTCTGATGTTCAGCTTTAACCTGTTGGCAAACCAAACACCGAGAGACAAACCGGGCTATCTCCCTCTTCATACCATTCCACCAAAAATGCTGATGAATATCACGGTACATCTTCGTACCACCCGGATGAATAGAATACTGCGAACTGTGGGCTTCTGCCATGACTTCCTGTCTGATATCTCCACTGGATACACAAAGACGAGTGCCGTGCCGAAGTGTACCGTCTTCATGAATGCATAACTCTGGCCTTCTTCCTGCTTCACACTCTGCTCTGAGTCGCTGGAACTTGGAATCTGTTGACTGCGCCACCCGAATTCTTTCAACTATGCTGGACTGAACCTGTAGACTGGCCATCAATGCCACACTGGTAGGAAGAACCATTTCAATTCCCATCTTCTGAAGATCTGCCAATAATTCTGGTTGCACCGTCAGGAAATAAACTCCGACTCTCCTGCTCAATGCATCTGCTACAATGTTGGCCTTCCCGGGATGATAATGTAAATCTACATCATAGTCTACTAGTAGCTCGAGCCATCTTCTCTGCCGCATATTAAGGTTCTTCTTGGTGAAAACATACTTCAGGCTCTTATGATCAGTAAAGATCTCCACTCTATCTCCGTACAAGTAGTGTCTCCACAATTTTAAAGCAAACACTACCGCCGCCAATTCCAAGTCGTGGGTCGGGTAATTCTTCTCATGATCCCGTAGTTGACGTGACGCATAAGATATTACCTTCCCATGCTGCATCAAGACACACCCCAATCCTCTGTCTGAAGCGTCGCAATAAACTGTGAATCCTCCGGTCCCATCTGGAAGGGTGAGAATGGGAGCCGTTATCAAACCTCGCTTCAACTTCTCAAATGATTCCTGACACTCTGCTGTCCAAACAAACGGCACATCCTTGCGGGTCAACTGGGTCATCGGCGCTGAAAACCTTACAAAATCTGAAACAAACCGTCAGTAGTAGCCGGCCAATCCAAGAAAGCTGTGAACCTCTACCACTGAGCTGGGTACCGGCCATGACTCGATAGCCACAATCTTCTGGGGATCCACTTCCACTCCTCCTCGGGTAATGATGTGACCCAAGTACGAAATACGATCGAGCCAGAACTCGCATTTACTGAACTTGGTGTACAACTGATGCTCCCTAAGCGTGTGAAGGACGACTCTGAGATGCTGCTCATGCTCTGCTTCACTCTTGCTGTAGACCATGATGTCATCTAGGAATACGATCACAAACAGATCTAAGTAAGGCATGAAAATGCGATTCATGAGGTCCATGAATACGGCCGGCGCATTGGTCGCTGCAAAGGGCATAACAAGGAACTCCCAATGTCCATACCTCGATCTGAATGCTGTCTTCGGGATATCCTGCTCTCTGACTCTGATCTGGTGGTATCCCGACCGCAAGTCGATCTTCGAGAATACTGAAGCCCCTCTGAGCTGATCAAACAAGTCATCTATCCTCGAAAGAGGGTATCTGTTCTTGATTGTCACCGAATTCAAGGTACGATAATCAACACATAGCCTGGACGTACCATCCTTCTTTTTTACAAGAAGCATCGGGGCTCCCCAAGGCGATCCACTAGCATGGATGAATCCCTTGGTCCTCAATTCTTCAATCATCTTGTATAAAATTTCCAACTCTGAAGGCGCCATCCTGTAGACTCGCTCTGATACTGGTGCTGTCCCGGGGATCAAGTCTATAGTAAACTCAATCTCCCGCTCCGGCAGCATCCCTGGAAGCTCCTCTGGGAAGACATCTGGAAACTCTTCAACTATCCGGGCTAACTGCACTGCTGCTACTGCCATCCGCAATGCTGGGGAAGATGGCTCCACTGCGTCTCTGGAAAACGAAAACTATGGCTCACCGGGGATACTAAAGACAACTCTGCCAATATGGCAGTATATCCTAGCATACTGGTTCCTCAACCAATCCATGCCTAGGACTACATCATAGTCTGCCATAGGAAACTCTATGAATCTAGCGGGAAACTTCCTACCGCTAACTACGATCCGACACGAGGAAAACACTCGATCTACTCCCATAAGACCATTACCAGTAAGTATATTGAGCCTCACTGATAATGACTCAGGCTCCAATCCTATCCGTGTCGTGAATCGTGCAGACATGAATGAATACGATGCACCAGAATCAAACAATACCGAAGCTGGAAAGGAGTTGACGAGAATAGTACCTGCCACAACCTCACCTGGTGCAACTTCTTCTTCCATAGCCATCATCATGGCCTGACCTTGTCCTCTGGCTGCTGGTCCCCTCTGCTGGAAACCTCTCTGCCTATTCTGGGTCTGAGCTTGGGCTTGTGCATACTGTTGGGAGTGCTGTTGCTGGAATGCCTGAGACTGAGGCGACAAGGGCCTCGAAGACTGATACTGCTGCTGCTGAACTGGTGCTGGGGCCGGTCCTCTCACCGAAGAGCTAGAAGGGTTAGATGCTGATGAACCACCCCTATTCGGGCAAGCCCCTATCCTATGATCTGCTGCTCCATAAGCCAGGCATAATCCCTGCGCCCTGCGACAATCTGCCACTACATGTCCTGGCTTCCCGCAATGAGAACATCCCATCGCGGAAGTCTGCTTCTACTTCTGCTGCTGCGGGTACGTCGGGGTCGAATGCTGAACCGATGTTACTGAGGCCGCCCACCTCGGAGTTCCAATGGTCAATCCTCTAGCTGCCGGAGCTGGAGCTAATGATTGGTGCATCTGACTGTGGGACCGCTTCCTACTTCCAGTCCTATCCACGATCCTCTGGGAGGTGTACTCATGCCTCCTAGCTGCTCTCAAGACTGCATCGAACGTCTGGTGCTCGAACTGCTCAACCGCCAACAAGATCTCCAAATGCAGTCCCTGCTGGAACCGCTGGGCCCTATCAAACTCGGTCGCCACCAAGGTGGGGGCAAACCTACTGAGTCTAGAAAAC
This sequence comes from Iris pallida, assembly GCA_029216955.1. Taxonomy (NCBI): domain Eukaryota; kingdom Viridiplantae; phylum Streptophyta; class Magnoliopsida; order Asparagales; family Iridaceae; genus Iris; species Iris pallida. The sequence continues at coordinate 15,477,605 of JANAVB010032620.1, read as the reverse complement.
TCCGATGCATAACTGTCGACTGATCTGCCTCCTTGCTGCAAGTTGGTAAATCTGGTCTGCAAGTCGTACCGAGCCATAGCATCAAAGTACTTCGTCTGGAATCTCTCCCTAAATACTGCCCAAGCAATGGGTGCCACTAATCCCATGGCCTGTGCCGCCCACCAATTGCGAGCTAAATCCAACAACTGCAGGCGTACCACCGCCACCTTCTCATTCTCGGGTGTCCTAGCTGCTTCCAGAGTCACCTCGGTATCCTGAAGCCATGCATCCGCGGCTATCGCATCCTCGGTGCCGTCGAAGAAAGGAGGGTTCAATCGCTTGAAACTGTTGGCCGCCTGGTTCCCTGGATGTCCGCCTCGGGTCAAAGCATCTTGAACTGTCTGGTGCAGGGCGTCGCTTCGACGATCCTGGGAAGCTATCAAGGTTCTGATGAGGCCTACTAAGGTACCATCATCTGGCTCTGTGGGCTGGACGGGCCGAACTGGTGACTCTCCTCCAGTAGGTATCACTCTGGAGGCGACTCCGGAATGCTGGGCTTGATCTCCAGGTTGCTGCTGGCCCACGGGAGGTGCTCCTCCTTGCTGATCGGCAGGGTCAGGAACAGTGCCGCCGAGGAAGACGACACAGGGAAACAATAAGGAAGGACCAGGACAGATCAACGATACAAGCATGTAATCAAGGCAAGAATTTCAGGGATTTGAAAATACGGGCGGAGATCAAGGGCGAATACTGATTGAGACATCTATTCGGTAAACCCTCACATTTCTTGATTGACAAGACCTGCATGGGCCACCACTTAAACCATGTCACGCCCCAGAACCAGAATACTAGAGAGCGGGGACAGACATAGCCAGCTACGTATATTGAAATAGAATACATCTCAACTATACGGTCACGGCTGTCTAGATATAAGGGTTTACTACAAGCCAACAGTCTCTTAAGGTCAAGCCTTTTGTCTCAATCTCAAGCAAGTAATATAATTACAAGATGTTTGACCACCAAATATACAATAAAAGGCGTCCCAAATATTACATATCAGCTGATCATGAAGCTAGTCGTACAAAATGCGAGGACTAGCAAGAGTTAAGTCATACATGATCAACCCTAGGATTTGTTAATCATGTTTACAGCCCGTAGGCAGACAGTAAGTAAAGTGCATCGAGCTAACAGGTGCTCGTCGGCTAAACGCCTCAGAAGAATAACTTTATAATAGAGTGAGCGAAACAAAAATAGAAAACCCACTCGTAGCCCGGGTTCCTTCTAGTCGCCACCATCGGGCTGGAAGCTTGGTAGATCCTCGGGAGCTGCTCCGTAATCTGGCCACACAAAACCAGCTGGGTCAACCCCAGAAAGAGCAAGTGCCACAAGGGGGCCACGAAATAAGAACAAAAGCCAGCAATCAGCACAAGAAAAATCTAATATTAAAACTAGAATTTACGATAACATGTCAGGATGATATACGACGAGATAACCATGGGACTATTCCGATAGCCAGGTTACAACCCGTAAACCAAACAAGGACCGGGGTTGTGACCCTTCATCTGAACAGAACTTGGTTTCCCACCATTTATCGGCAAGATAATAATGTAAGAAATCAAGACAGGAAGCAAGCTTGTACTGGATCAAGACATGGCTAAACTGGTTATACCTCATTCAATCAATCACGGCCAAGCAGATACTACGGCTTACTACTTTAACTAACTAGGGTTATCACAGGCCTAATTACTAAAAAGATGCAGTGAGATTGTTCCACAGCCACAAGCCCTGCAGACCATCCAGGCTACCCAGGTCGAAAGTTAGGGGTTGAATTCAGGTGGGTACATCGCCCAGAAGACAAATGTACCCTTAGGTGACTTAGAGGTGCAACACTCGACGGTGCGCTGGAAGTGTGCCCTACTCGACGGCAGGCTACAGATCCCAAGAGCGCCCAGGTAACGGGATTGCCTGTAGCTGTGTCATCTCTTCATGACTACTGAGTTATTGTAGTTATTAACCTTAATCTATTTTAATAGGTACTCCTGACCGTGGTACTCAGGAGTCCCCTCCTAGACATGATGCAAGACAGGACAAGTAGATTTAACAAGCAAGCAAGAAAGAACCACCTACGGTGTCATGACAGGTCAAGTTAAGTTATCAAGATAAATCATGTCAGGGTACTTGTCAGGAGTGCGCCACGACGAGCCACTGTCATATCAGGTTGGTCATGTCAGGAGTGCACCACCACGGGTCACTATCGTGTTATGCTAGTTCCTTGTCATACCATGCCATGTACAATAGTCATTCCAAACATAATAAGTAAAAATCAAGTTCATGACAAAAGGCGTAAGGATATAAAATGGGCATAAAATATCTAATAAAATGTCAAAGTACAGGGTTATAGAAGAGCCCAGCTTAAAGAAATAAGACCAAAACTCCAAGAGCTAATGGATTAAGCAAGTGGGGTCAGGGGAGCAGCGTAGGTGAAAAGTCACGCACGCTGAGAGAGCAGCGTAGGTGAAAAGTCACGCACGCTGAGAGAGCAGCGTAGGTGAAAAGTCACGCACGCTCAAGGGAGCCGCTGCGTGAAAGTCACGCACGCTCAAGGGAGGCATTGTACGTGAAAGTCACGCACGCTACAGGGAGCAGCTGCGTGAAAAATCACGCACGCTTAAGGGAGCCGCTGCGTGAAAGTCACGCACGCTACAGAGAGCAGCTGCATAAAAAGTCACGCACGCTCAAGGGAGCAGGGTACGTGAAAGTCACACACGCTCAAGGGAAGCAGCATACGTGAAAGTCACGCACGCTACAGGGAGCAGCTGCATGAAAGTCACGCACGCTCAAGGGAAGCAGCATACGTAAAAGTCACGCACGCTCAAGGGAGACACGCTTCCAATATGAAGCGTACCCAAGTCTGCGTACGCACGCTAAAGAGCGCGCGCAGCTCAGTGTGCGTGAGCTAAACAGCTCTGCACACTGCTCACTGTCTTTTCCAAACAGCAAGAACACCATGGATGAACCCAAGGCTTCAAAGCATCATAACTTGGCCATCCGAACTCCAAATCCGGATTTCCAAAGTTCCAACTGGAGTGAAACTAAATGCTCTTCCACATGGAAACATCAAAAATCCATAAAATCTAACTTAAGAAACTCAAACCATACAAAATCCAAAAATGGAAATAACTTAGATCTATCACAATGGAGGCTCCAAATCACAAAATACCAAGACCTAATGTTGAACACCATGTCCTAATCTATCAAATGGACAAAAAAAAGAGGGTTCTTATATAGTGGCAAGATGCACTTGCCTAGGGTTAGGAGAGTTGTGTTGAGGAAGGAGAAGAAGAAGAAGGAAATTAATGGTGGAAGTTATGAGGAGAGAGAGTGGTAGGTGGGGGTTATAAAGAGGGGGAGTTGTGGTGGGGATGAGGGGTAGCATAGGTTAAGGTGATCCAACTCACAAAACCGAACCAAACCGAACCATCCCCAATAAAACCGAGCCATGCCAAAACCCAAAATACGAAAAATACCGAAATCCTACAAGTTAAGAAAAAAATAAATAAATAAATAAAAATACATGCCAAAAATCCAGATACGAGTATAAATACGAAATACGGAAAATACGGGAAATGAGGGTGACACCTATACTCCCAACTCTCTAAGCTGAACTTCAATTTCAGTTTACAAAGGAAAGAAGGGTTCAGGAGTTATTCCTGGACTGTGTATCAGTTAACAGTGCATATCATTTCATCATTCACAATCTCATTTCCACAATGAAAACCTAATCTAACTTGCAAAAAACCACTTAGTAGGAACTAATACACATGTGGGTAAATTAATATAGCAATTTATCAGCAATTAGAATCAGTATTAAAAGAGAAACTAAAATCAGAATTTAAAAGACTGCATGTATCAGTCACAAATCATTCCACCTTCAAAAATCCTATTATCAAGTGCAAAACCAAAACTAATATGAAAACCCAACCTAGCAAGTCCTATTACACATGTGTGAATCAAAATATGGCAAATAAATATCAAATTTGGTTTACAAACAGAACTCAACTTAGGATTTTCAGAACAGTACACCTGGTATCAGTGATTTGGGAAAAATACAATTTCGAAAATCAAATCATGATAAAATGACCAATTTAATGGTTGGTAAATGACCCCCCACCTGTGTTCGTGTCCCAGGAAGCTTTTCGTGTCACCTTAGAGCCGGACACGGCGTGTCAAAGCTTGAAAATACGCACAGACACTCTGTGTACAGGCTGCGTCGTGCACGTGTGCACGCGTGTCCCACGTACGACACAGGGCACGACACGACTCCTGCTCGTGCCCACGTGTTCACCCTACATAGGGCTGCAATCGTGTCACCCTGTACCACGTCCCCGTGTCCCCGTGTCCGAATTAAAAGTGCGTGTCAGTGCGAAAAAATGAGCGCGTACAGCAGCTCGCGCACGGCTCGTACGACCAGTACGAGGAGGATTTCTCCTCGCACACTACACCATATGGCCCCATCTTTTGGGAGGATGATGTCAGTCTATGCCCCATCATCCTCGCCAAAAATGGCGTGTCCACGTGTCCGGTACAAGAAGAAATCGAGCCCGTGATGCAGGACACAGTATATGGTTCAGTCCCCGCGTCTTCGTGTCCCCGTGTGGATACGACACGACCCCAAAATTAGGAAATAATAACAAAAATCATTAAGCAAGCCCTAGAGCTAAGATTCTATTCAAAAACATTTCAAAAATCAGAACAAAAAGTTGGTTGAGGCATTACATCAAACACCTAGCCTATCAAATGGATACGTGTCCGATACGGACACGAAACTGACACTAATTGTGCCCAAATTCTAGGGACAGCTAGGGGACTCCTAGATCTTGCCCTAAATGCAAAGAAAATAGAAATTTAAATCAATTTGAGGAGTTTTATCTATAGGTGCAAATTGCAAGAAAAGGCTCCAAATGGGGGGTGTTCCTCTTGACGGCCAAATGCTCCAAATGAGCTCAAAGCTGAGATTAACCTCCAGAATTATAAAATATATAGAAATTAGAACCTATTGCAAAAGACTAGGATTAAAAAGGAATTAAAATGGATTTATGGGGATGTTTGGAAGGGGAACAATACCTCTCTTTTTCTAATGTGTTGAAATAATAAAAAAAAGGCAAGCCCTAATCAATAAGTATTTATATAGGGTGGGGATCCCTATGTGGCTGGTCACTTAGGATTTGGTTAGGGTTAGGGCTTCTAGTTATGGGCCATGGGCCAAGTCATAAGTCATTAAGTCAGGAAATTATAAGTCATTTCATTAAACCATAAATCATGAAATGATTTCACTCAAACTAATCCTCCTATTCCAAAATTAGTCTCTAATAACTAAAAGTAGGTTAACCTAAGTTAGACTAGGGTTACCATAGCTAGGGTTAGGTTCTAGGCTAGTCCACTAGGTCTCAACAAGTCAAAGTCAAACTAGAATTCACCAATTCATTAAATTAATTAAAAATTCAAATAAGCCAAAATGATCAAATTACTCCTAGGATAAAAATGATAATTAAATCATCCTAACGACTTGGTTAGGCTCTAGGTCATGCAGTCACTAGGGTTTCACTGACAGTACATCAAAATCATAAGTCATGACTCAAAGTAGTTTTTAAATAGTTTAAAAATTATTAAAAATCACCAAAAATCATAATATGAATTAAATATCAATAATAATAACAATAATTACAAAATTTCAAAATTACCCTCATCTGGAAAACTGGGTGTTATAATCCTACCCCCTTAGAAAAATTTTGTCCTCGAAATTAAAATGATCGTACCCTTTCTAGGTCAAACCCAAACAATCAAGGTCAAGAGATAATCATACAAACAAAATCTTACTGGTCGTGATTCCACAGTCTCGAACAGGGTAGCTACACTATCTAGCAATCATAAACAATATCCTGGCAGGTACTAAGGGAATCACACAGGAAAGTGGGAAGAAAGAATGAGAAGGACAAACCTGCTAACCCATCACCTGCAGCGTCGGTCTCCTCGACCGCCATCGCAAAAGCTCTACCCCTCTGGTGCTGAGCTACAGGTGGTCTAGCTCCCTCATAAGGAGGCACAGTGGGACAATCTATCATCTTGTGAGCGCCAGACCCACAGAATAGACAAACCTTCAGTCTCCTCCTACAAGACTCCCAAACATGCCCTGCCTTCCTGCAGTAGGCACAAGTCGGCACCCCACGGTCCTGTCCTCTATGCTGATGCTGTGCCGGCTACACTCTCACTGGTGCCTGTGCCTGCTGAACCTACACATGGGGCCTTTTGGCCTGACCTCCGCTGCTGCTACCACCCTGGAAGTCCCGACCCCTTTTCAACTTCAACCCCAGGTCGTCCTCCGCTGCCATAGCCCCAGAAAATATCTCCACATAGGTAGCGTTCCGGTCGCTCTTAGTCAGCGACCGAACCTCCCTAATCAAGCCTCGGCGGAACTTCCTCGCCTTCGTCTTCTCAGTCAAGTCATCTATGAACCGGGCCAACCGACAAAACTCCCCGACGTACTCAACTACTGACTGGTTCCCATGAACCAGGCTCTCAAACTGTGCCTCGATACCTCCCAAGGCCACATCAGGAAAGAACTGCTCCTTGAATAGCTCCTTGAACTGGGCCCAAGTCTGGCCCTCAACTCCCACCCTGGGATCCGTCTGATACCACGCACGGGCTAAGTCCTCCATCTGACTGCCCGCCGCCTCGATATAGAGTCGAGCTGGTATCTCCGCCAGTCGGAATATCTCCTCGATATGGTCGATCCAATCGTCTGCATAATGGATGCCCTCAGTACCCAGGAACTCTCTAGGATGCATCTTCTGAAAGTCCTGGATATCCTTCTCCTTCCGGTAAGGCTATTGCTGCTTCCCCTGAGCAGTCACCATCTCTACTGTAGTACGAACCAACTGGTGGGCCTCGTCAATCCTCTGACGGAAATCGGCAGTCTGTCGCTGCTGCTGCTGCTGGTGAGACGCCAGAATCCTCTCCACGAAAGAAAATAGATGAGCAGCATCTACCATCCCCGCAGGTGGAGGCTGCTGCGGTGGAAGGATCTCGGGAAGCACCGGACTTTACCTCCCAGCTGGTGGAGTTGCTCCTCCGAAAGCTGCTGAGACACCCACCCCAGCTGGCATGACTGGGGCTGCGGTACCGGAAAATGGCTGCTGAAGACGAGAGGTGGCAGACCTCTCTCCAGCGGCTGCTGTACCAGAGCGATGTGATCGTGTCTCCACCATCCTGAAGACAGATCGAAAAGGAAGTCAATACTGAGTAGGAATCGATAAATCAAAGGAGGACAGTTTATCTCAAAGAAGACAAATCAGTAAGATATATAGATGGCATGAATTGAAGCAGAATTTTCCTAACTGTGATTGAGTACCTCTCCATTAAAGCCTATCTCTCAATCCTATCGCAGGCTCGCAGCAGTACAACTAAGTCGTTGTACTACCACGATATCGCACTAATGCGACTCTCGACCTGCATGGGCCACCACTAAAAACGTATCACGATCTGCACCCACTGTGAGGGTACGAGTACGTAACGACGCCCAGCCTACGCCACAGTGTCGGCGGTAGAGCGCTGTCCTAGGTTACTATCTAACCAGCAACTCACGTAATTATAATGTACTCATCATGATCAACTCCGAACGGAGGACAAGTATAAAATATTATAACCCAATCACAGTCTAAGCACGATAAGATAATCACAGCAGAATTAAACTAAGAATAGAAAGACAACTACTAAATAATAACAACTCTCAAACAAATCTTAAATACTACGCAAGTCTCAAATCTTCTATAACAAATTGAACATGAAAAGATATGCTAGTCTACTAAACTAAATCCCAGTCACTCCTGAGTATCGGGGCCAAAGGTAGTCATCCCGTCTTCGGGTCCATAATACGTAGGGCATGTGTCCTCAGGGCAACCATCTCTAAAATTTTCAACAGGTCCAGTCAGGACAGGAATGAGTACAACTCATCAAGAAATCCCAAGTAAATAACAGAGAACTATAAAGCAGTTATAACAGTTTTATTGATAAATGTGGCAGTTTATATTTAGGTTGTGGCATAGAGAAGCAGTAAGATACAAGGAAAGTAAAGTAACTAAAACAAGAGAAGAATGATGACAATGAAGACTATAAATAAATCTAGCTGAACTAGAGTAGCATGATATAAGTCCAGAATGTAAATGTAAACAAGTACAAAACCCAAGTAAATCCAGACAACATGAATCTGATACCAGGTGGTTCCAGTACAAGATGAGTCCGGTATAAGGTGAGTCCAGTTGGTGATCAAATGTTCCAGGGTGAGTCCAGCCTATACTCTAACAGTGTGTTTTAAAATATCGGGATCGACATGTGAACGGCTGTAGGTAATACGGCACACCACACACTCGGCCAAGTGTGGGATGGCTATCGTTCTAGTATAATTCCAAGGGAGTGGTTCCAGTATTTGGGTATGTTCACATGCCTATTCCAATATTTCCCCGCCCAGCAAGTACAAGTGAATCCATAATCTGACACAAAAATAGGTATAAGTCCAACCAGTATACGTATGGTTCCAGTAAATGATTCCAGGGTGGTTCCAGTAGGTGGTTCCAGTAAATAGTTCCAGTAGGTGGTTCCAGTAAATAGAGGCCAGACTTAAATAAGTGAGTATCACATGAAATGGATCCAGTAATATCAAATCGTGCTTGAAACAGAGAATCAGATAGAACTAGCTACAACTGAAATATAGTAAACGACAAGTAAATAGAAGAACTATCAGAGAATGTACTCGCCTGATACTCTGAAAAGAGTAGTGTAATATCAGATATCTGCACCGGAGTCACAATGTCCTAAACAGAGTAATATGGGTTATAATATGTTTAAAATGAGACAGATGATGTTTATGATGCAATCTGCATGATTTCTAGGTCAATCTAGGTCAAAGTCAACTCTAAGTCAAACCTGGTCAACTGTCTAGGTCATACGAGGCCCAAGTCAAGCTTGGTCAACTCTGGCCAACCCAAGTCAACTACACCAGTCGAACTAGGTCAATCTTAGTCTAGTCAAGTCTCACTAGGCCTAACTAGCCTATCCTAGTAAGCACACACCATATCTAGGCCATACAAGCCAACCACACACAATTTCTATGTAACATGCACATATTCACTATAGGCTTATACCTATTAGGAGCCATAGGCTAATTACACATTACACACATTATACATACATACATTAAGATATGTATATCACATTTAGATATATATATATAAATATATATACACATATATATAGGTGCATAGAGTGATAGGGTGAGAAATACATGTGCTTGTGTCAAGGTGTACATGTGTGTGTGTATGACAGGGATGAACTTAGGAACTGTTGTGAATGAAGTGTATGCATTTACTTGTGTGTGCTACACCAGGGAAATCAGTGTCTTAGAAATAGGGACATTAGAGTGTGTGGGACATTAGAAAAACAGTTAACAACTCAAGTATATGCAATGACAGTGAAGGAATCATGGCAATGGCATTTTCAAAACTGTTAATTCAAGTCCCAAACATCCATTGGAACCCATTCATCCCATTGAGACCAAAACATGAACCTACATCTCAGATTTATAGAGTGTCACATAAGGGAACAAAATTAGTGCATATGCATACTGTTAAGGGTTTAGTGTGTGTGAAATCAAGCAAGTAAAATGGCATTGTTCCCAGTTTTGCATCTCAGTCCATTTCCGACCCTAAGCTAACTGTGAGTAGGAAAGACCTATATACAATTCTCAGGAATGTGGCCATGGAATGAAGGCAAATGTGAAATCAGAATTAAATGACAGTTGTGTGTTATATGAGGGTGTCCACATGAACAGGGAACAATGTGGCAGTTCCCATTCGATACACAACACAAATTTGAAGCCAATACATTAAATTCAGTTCTAGAAAGAGGGATGAAAAGTTCAGGAATTTAAGCTAACCAACTGTTCAGTTGACAGTTGGTGACATCCAAGAATTTAACACATAAATCTAACTAAATTCGAAAACCAATATGAAACCAAATAAAATACTAATTTCAAATCAAACACCTATACTCCCAACTCTCTAAGTTGAACTTCAATTTCAGTTTACAAAGGAAAGAAGGGTTCAGGAGTTATTCCTGGACTGTGTATCAGTTAACAGTGCATATCATTTCATCATTCAAAATCTTATTTCCACAATGAAAATCTAATCTAACTTACAAAAAACCACTTAGTAGGAACTAATACACATGTGGGTAAATTATATAGCAATTTATCAACAATTAGAATCAGGATTAAAAGAGAAACTAAAATCAGAATTTAAAAGACTGCATGTATCAGTCACAAATCATTCCACCTTCAAAAATCCTATTATCAAGTGCAAAACCAAAACTAATATGAAAACCCAACCTAGCAAGTCCTATTACACATGTGTTAATCAAAATATGACAAATAAACATCAAATTTGGATTGCAAACAGAACTCAACTCAGGATTTTCAGAACAGTACACCTGGTATCAGTGATTTGGGAAAAATATAATTTCGAAAATCAAATCATGATAAAATGACCAATTTAATGGTTGGTAAATGACCCCCCACCTGTGTTCGTGTCCTAGGAAGCTTTTCGTGTAACCCTAGAGCCGGACACGGCATGTCGAAGCCTCAAAACACGCACAGACACTCTGTGCACAGGCTGCGTCGTGCACGTGTGCACGCGTGTCCCACGCACGACACGGGGCACGACACGACTCGTGCTCGTGCCTACATGTTCGCCCCATATAGGGCTGCAATCGTGTCACCCTGCACCGCGTCCCCGTGTCCTCGTGTCCGAATTAAAAGTGCGTGTCAGTGCGAAAAAATGAGCGCGCACAGCAGTTCGTGCACGGCCCGTGCGACCAGTGCGAGGAGGATTTCTCCTCACACACTACACCATATGGCCCCATCTTTTGGGAGGATAATGTCAGTCTGTGCCCCATCATCCTCGCCAAAAATGGCGTGTCCACGTGTCTGGTACAAGAAGAAATCGAGCCCGTGATGCAGGACACAGTATATGGTTCAGTCCCCGCGTGTTCGTGTCCCCGTGTGGACACGACACGACACCAAAATTAGGAAATAATAACAAAAATCATTAAGCAAGCCCTAGAGCTAAGATTCTATTCAAAAACATTTCAAAAATCAGAACAAAAAGTTGGTTGTGGCATTACATCAAATACCTAGCCTATCAAATGGATACGTGTCCGATACGGACACGAAACTGACACGAATTGTGCCCAAATTCCAGGGACAGCTAGGGGACTCCTAGATCTAGCCCTAAATGTAAAGAAAACAGAAATTTAAATCAATTTGAGGAGTTTTACCTATAGGTGCAAATTGCAAAAAAAGGCTCCAAATGGGAGGTGTTCCTCTTGATGGCCAAATGCTCCAAATAAGCTCAAAGCTAAGATTAACCTCCAGAATTATAAAATATACCAAAATTAGAACATATTGCAAAAGACTAGGATTAAAAAGGAATTAAAATGGATTTATGGAGATTTTTAGAAGGGGAACAATACCTCTCTTTTCCAATGTGTTGAAATAATAAAAAAAAGGCAAGCCCTAATCAATAAGTGTTTATATAGGGTGGGGATCCCTATGTGGCTGGTCACTTAGGGTTTGGTTAGGGTTAGGGCTTCTAGTTATGGGCCATGGGCCAAGTCATAAGTCATGAAATCATAAGTCATTTTATTAAACCATAAATCATGAAATGATTTCACTCAAACTAATCCTCCTATTCCAAAATTAGTCTCTAATGACTAAAAGTAGGTTAACCTAAGTTAGACTAGGGTTACCATAGCTAGGGTTAGGTTCTAGGCTAGTCCACTAGGTCTCAACAAGTCAAAGTCAAACTAGAATTCACCAATTCATTAAATTAATTAAAAATTCAAATAAGCCAAAATGATCAAATTACTCCTAGGCTAAAAATGATAATTAAATCATCCTAATGACTTGGTTAGGCTCTAGGTCATACAGTTACTAGGGTTTCACTGATAGCACATCAAAATTACAAGTCATGACTCAAAGCAGTTTTTAAATAGTTTAAAAATTATTAAAAATACCAAAAATCATAATGTGAATTAAATATCAATAATAATAACAATAATTACAAAATTTCAAAATTACCCTCATCTGGAAAACTGGGTGTTACAGTCTCGATGATAGTGGACATACTAACATGCATGCCACTCTCGTAAAACCTGTTGAGGAACAACCTCTCCAAGTCTTTGAATGAATTGATACACCCGTCAGGCAGACTGCAGAACCATTCGAAGGCTACCCCCTGCAAGGTGCTAATAAACAGCTTCGACAGGAACGGATCGTATCTGGATAAGTGCAGAGTCTGCGTGTTGAAGTACGTCATGTGCTGATAGGGAGAAGTCAAACCGTCAAATGAGTTCAGCGTCAGCGGCTTGTAGTTAGGAAGGCAAGTAGCTTCTCCCACTCAGGGGGATACGGTTGAGATATCTCCATCTTCTGAAGCTTATCTTTGTGCGAGATGGTGTCGAGGCGAGCAACCAAGGAATCAATTGCATCCTGTTGATTGAGCAGGTGCTGGGAAACGACTGCTGAACGGTTGTCAGGTATTGTTGGCGAAGGACCACCCCCAGCATTTGCAAGATTTGGAGGAGGCACAACGGAATGATACTCCTTTTGTAGTGAAGGAGGTTTGTTGCTGTGAGCCGGACTAGCGTAAGCCGAGACATTTTGTTGAGGTGGAGGAACAGCCCCAGCAGCTTGAACCGCCATGATACTGGTAAACATATCGGTGATCTTGGCGAATGCTATTTTAAGACCCTCTAGCCGTTTGCTGGTCTGGTCACCAGCTTCTTCAGGTCTTTCTCCGTCCATCATGTATGTAGATAACATACGGGGATGAACAGAGGAAACAGTACAACTGGTGCTGATACTGTCTGTCTTCGAGTGGATAAGTCCTTCATCTTCAGGTAGAGGATATAGATAGTCGCCATCGGATTCGGAGGGATCATCGTCCTCTGGAAGGCTACCCCCACTGTGGGGGTCATCTACTTCAGATTCTGAGGGAATGCTATCGAAACACGGACTTTTTCTGAGGTACTCTTGTCACTTTGGAGCAACAACAGTTGATAACAATATTGGTACACGGAAGTGCACTATGAATTATTATATCATCCCTCGCTTTACGCTTATGATTTATCATGTCGCGTAAGTCAGCGGAAGGGAGTTGTGCCTTACAACCCATGTTACATGCATCGCCGAGCTTTGCATGCGGGTTCGTAAGGAGAGTAGGCACATCCAGACTTAGTTCATGTGCAGGGACAACCCCCACACCTAAGTTCTGTGATGTCCTTGAAGACAGCCCCGTGCTATACGCGTTGGGGCCTATCTTTTTGTTGTGGGCGCATAGGCCTTGGAGACTGGGCTTGGGCGCATGCTTCTTGACAGCATGTTTGAGTTGCCTTGATGTGGGCGCATAGTATGGATCCAGAGAGCCTGGGCGCATAGCCTTAGGTGCATGACTCTGAATGCCCAGCCTGCTGAAGACAGAAGTGTTCTGGTTAGGACTATGCGCCCAAACACTCTCTTGGGCGCATGTTTGGTGGAGCAATGTTGTTTTCTTCCAGTTTTGCCTCCTTCAGTCGTGAGCCTCGCCGGGTTTGGCCAGAGTGTCGCACACCCTGATTCTTGGCATCATAGTGTTTTCCTCTGCCAAGTTTCGAGTGTTAAATACTCTGTTGTTGGTTGTGGAGGGAAGAAGTCACTGGTCTACTAGAGCCCGAAATGGTGTGAGCCTTCTCCATTTGGAGGACTTCTGTGGCAGAGTCATGCGCCCATGTGACAGAGTTCTCCAGCTGTATATCCGCTATGACACTAGCAGGATATGCGCAGCGAGCCTTCGGAAGCCAAGTCTTGCGAGACTTGTTTGGCTTCGCTGATTTTGAGGGAGTAGAGCCGTCCCTCGAGAGCATCTCTTCGAACGCCTGCTGATCGAACTTTACGATCAGCATCTTCTGAGTACTTCCCACTTTGTCGGTATCGGATTGCGTCACCACCTTCTCGTCAGAGGAAAATATAGTCCCCAGCAGAGTCGCCATTTTTGTGGACACACACAAAAAAGAAGAAGAAAATGCTGTCTTTTCTTTTATTGGCGCAAGGCACCACAAATCGAGTACGCCTGAGAGATCCTGCACCGAGGATCCCCGAGTACAAAAAAGAATTCTGGGGAATGGGACGATGGAAATCGAGCGGCAGTTGCTCCTTTACTCCGTTGATACTCCGATTACAAAAGTGGAAGAAAACCTAAAAAATTGCTAACTCTTGGCTCACTGGCAAGAAGTACATCAATTTGGCTCTTGAAAATGCTCGTCGTTCTGTCCGTTGAAGAGGGATGAGGCCCCCCTTTTATAGTCGTTCTTGGGCTGGAACGATGTTATGCGCCCATATGGAGAAACACGCTGGTTCCTATGTGGACACATGGTCCTGCTTTGGGCGCATAGGATATAGGCACATATAGGCTGCGAGATCGTGGGTTGGTCGTAGCTTTGACGTAGCCACATGCTTCGGTGCACGACTGCTCGTGGAGACTGATATGGCCGTGCGCTTCGGTACACGTTTTGTTCATGGCTTTGACTGAGTCAGGCTTGGGCGCATAGCCATGTCTCAGGCTATGCACCCTCCTTTCGGGGGAGTTAGTCTTGGGCGCATGAAACTTCACTGGCTGGGCGAATGAAACTTCACTGGCTGGGCGCATGAAGTTGTACTGACTGGGCGCATGAAGCTTCGTTGGCTGGGCGCATGGAGCTCTACTGACTGGACGCATGGGGCTTCACTGACTTAGACGCATGGGGCTTCATTTGCTGAAAATTTTTTATGCTTCTATAATAATAACCAAGACTAAATAATAACCAACTCTATATAATAAGAAAATAAAAGTACATCTCTCTCAATCATCTTCAGAATATTCATCTTGTTCGTCTTCCTCGACCTCATCTTCCTCTTCCATCTTATCTTTACTTTCATCTTTGCCTTCGTCGGCTTCGCCTTCCTCTTCGGATAATTCTACATCTTCTATATTAGTCGTGTAATGTGTAAGTTTCGTGGAGTCCACATCAACAATATTGGTTACAAGAGGTAGCTCGTCCTCCTAATAAGATTTTTCGTCAACATCAAAAGTATCTCTAGCTTTAGTCTTGCATACTGCCCACCAGTCAGACTTCGTTGCTCCCGTCTCGGATAAGCTGTGAAGTACACGAGCTGAGCCTGAGTTGATAGGAAAAATGGTTCGTAGCCTTGATATCTACGCTTGTAGTTTATATCCACAAGACCATGCTTGTCAATTTTCTAACCTTGATTTTCAATCGGATCGAACCATTCACACTTGAACAATACGATCTTTGCAGGTTCTCTGCCATAATTATATGTTAACTCCACAATCTCTCGTAAGATGCCAAAGAAATCATTTCCTGGATCGACGTCTTTGTAGTTCAAAGATTTGATACACAAACAATTATTTTTCGTAGAATCAAGATCCAGGAAGCTGTCTCTGATCGGAGCATTTGTCGACTTGAACCTAAAGCCATTCACACAGTAACTTGGCCATATTTTAACAGCAACAATTGGTCCCTTTGCAAGAGTTCTAATTAAT
This sequence comes from Iris pallida, assembly GCA_029216955.1. Taxonomy (NCBI): domain Eukaryota; kingdom Viridiplantae; phylum Streptophyta; class Magnoliopsida; order Asparagales; family Iridaceae; genus Iris; species Iris pallida. The sequence goes on along the minus strand of JANAVB010032620.1, from coordinate 15,461,940 downwards.
TCAATCTCAGATAAAATTAGACGATCGACCTGAATACCAAAGAAGAGATAGTAAGTTATTTATTGTCGTATTGCATTATAAGAGACCAGTAATTACTTAGCTGCTTACATATTCGCTCAACCAAGAAGAAAAATGGCGTCTCATTTCTTGTTCTAATTTATCGTCTGTTAGGTAGGGTCTAACCGACCTCAACTCATTATTATACGTACTAAAAAACAACAACGAATAAACTGCTGATTAGTACTATAATATTAGCTTATACTATTATATTGAGATGATGTAAACCAGCTCATCATTAATTACTTCCCCTTCTAGCTTCTCCACTTCATCCTCGTCAAAATTGAGTAATATATACAACTGAGCAGCCCTTAGCTCTTCGTCATTCAAATATCTCTTCTTCATTTTCCCCAAAGGCTTTTCGGACGCATTGAATACTTTCACTATTCCATCATTAGATTCTTGATATCTGTCGTTATTTCTCGGAGCCCTCGTTTTATTCGTAGCAACATGAGGTTTGAAATTCGTCGAGCAGAAGTTTGTAATCTCTTCGAGAATATAGGCTTCACAAATAGAACCCTCGACCCGAGCCTTATTTTTTACCTTCCTCTTTAGATGGTTCAAATGCCACTCAAACAGGTACATCTACCGATAACCGACGGGCCCACCAACACGTGTCTCATAGGAAAGATGAATTGGCAAATGCTCCATGGAGTCGAAGAATCCAGGAGGAAATACCTTCTCGAGCTTGCACAGTGTTACCACAATATCGTTCTCCTACTTTTCTAGATGATCGACGAGCAACTTAGTGGAACAAAGATCTCTGAAGAATATGCTAAGCTCGGTCAATGGATCGCAAACAACCTGGGATAAGAAATCCTAAAATGCAATCGGAATGAACCTCTCCATGAATACGTGACAATCATGGCTCTTCATACCTGCCAGTTTGTTCTCCTTGAGGTCAACGCATCTTCTCAAGTTCGAAACATACCCGTCTGGAAATTTCAGACCTTGAATCCACCTACAAAGTCTCACTTTATCCTCCTTCTCCAGTAAGAAAATTGTCTTAGGCTGCTTCAACTTCCCATTCCCCTCCTCTATCAAATGCAATATAGGACGTCTACATATTTCTTCCAAGTCTAATCTAACCTTTGGATTGTCTTTCGTCTTCCCCTTTACGTCCATTACAGTATTAATTATGTTGTCAAACACATTTTTCTCGATATGCATGACATTAAGGTTATGTCTAATCATATTGGTGCTCCAATATGGCAGATCCTAGAATATACTCCTCTTCGTTCAGTCATGAGTGCGACCAAATCCGTCACACTTGTAGCCCTTAGCAGGCTCTTCAATAGCTCTCGGTAAATCTTTTACCTCTTCCCATATCGTGTATCCAGGCCACCTTGGCGGTGGATTAGCCTTCTCCACAATGCCAGCACCAAAAGCATTCATGTTCCTTCGGTACGGATGATCCTTCGGCAGGAATTGTCGATGACAATCGAAGAAGCAAGGTTTGCCTCCGTGTTTCAAACGGAAAGCCTTAGTGCGGTCCATGCAATACGGACATGTAACGCCCTAGTCCAAAAATAGAAGGACTAGAACGTAATCATGCCAGCTGTATACATACGAAGTATATAGACCATCGAATGTATACATAAACTGTAAAATACAGTAACCAAGGCACTAAATCTCATCCACAAAGATAAATAATGATATAAAAGCAACTTTGAATTTGTCATGTATACAATCGTTGGGCGGAGACAAATCCACTACAAACTATGAAAGAAATACATAATAAAAGGAAGAGTTTGGCAAGCAAAGCAAAAACGATCAAGGTGCAATCATCCTCGAAGAAATAGAGATGGTCATGGCCGCGGCTAGAACACCTGGGAAGGACAAGAGCACACACTTGGCGAGATAACCAGGTCCTCAGAGGGATGTAACAAGATACAATAAACATGCCGTATAAATACTGAATATAAAATATGTCACAATTAAAGAAAGTGACAAGACATAAATAAGGTAATCTAACCGTACTAAAGTGAACATGCAGTGAGAACAAACCTTTCGCCGTATGAGCCCTGGCTATAAATAGGATCTGGTATAGTCCCCACTTGGGTACCAGTGACCTAAGCGCATGACGTTCAAAAACGACAGTGGCAAACCTGAGAGGCTAAATATACCCGTATCTCCAGCGGAGCTTCCGGATTACAAGGGAAGTGCAATCGAAGCCCATATGACAAGGAAATGTTCTTCCCACCCAATGTACCTATCATGTCGCATCCACGACCATGTAACCCTACTAACCATCAAGTCTTCTAACATACAACTATTAACAGTTAGACCTAACGCATGCGCTTGGGTGATCAGCCAACACGCAAGGACCTCTACATGCCACTCATCTCACACATCCTTGTGGCACAACTGTGCCAAGGCGATACACTACAAACGGTAGTCCCTTAACTCTAGGGCCATATGCCATCAAAGGATAATAACAAATAAGTTAATATCACTGAACAGGTAATAAATCAAGAACATGTAAGAACTGGAAATAATGAACAGTAACATGTAATAAAATGCAAACTAAAAATAAACAGTATAATGGTAAGATATCTCACCTAGTGTGTCTTCTGGAGTGGTACAATGATTGTACAAGTCCTATTTTTTCCAATTGTCGAGGTCGCTGTGTAAGGTCCAAATTTGCAGGAAGTAGAAACGACCGATCAGTCACGATTAGTGATGACACAAGAAGGAATTTGCATAGTGAAAATACTCATACTCTATCTGTTAGAAAATATTTGTATTACTTGAAAAATAGGATTTTAATAATCAAAAATAATTTTAGAAAATACTTGGAAGAATCAAACCCTTGTGGGCTAAACTCAAGTTTGGAAAGAGAAAATTTTGAGGTAGGTAGCTATATCTTTATTATTAAAAATATCACAAAATCTAGGAAATCGTTTGTAAACTTAGTTTTATCAATATGCATTATTTAGTTGAAAACTATAATTAAGATTAGATAATAGTATAAAGATTTTTATTTACAAAACATATTTTTGTCAAATATAAATTCTTATGTAACAACAACAATAACAATAAAAATAATAATAATAATAAATAATAATAATAATAATAATAATAATAATAATAATAATAATAGTAATAATAATAATATCAGTAATAATAAAACTAATTAATAATAATAATAATACTAATAATAATAATAATAAAACTTTACTAATACTCTCCCCAATCGATACAGAGAGAGAGAGGAGATAGGAAAGAAGAGGGAGTAGAGAGAGAGAGTAGTCGAGAGGGGGAAGAGCGGGAAAAGGCTCTCACCGGCGACAGCTGATCGGCCTGGCGACGGAAGGCGGAGGATCTGGCGGAGAGGGAGCTGCTCGCGGGTCTCGGGGAACGTGGTGGCACATTCAGAGCCGTCTGGAGGCAGAGGTGGTTCGGTTGTGCGAGAGAGGGGTCGCAGAGGTGGTTGCAGAACCCTGGGAAGTTGGCGACGGAGGATGCTTGGAAAGGCGGCGGAAATCGGAGGTCGGGCGCCGGCGCTGGAAGTCGGAGGCGCTGGAGGGAGCGCCGGCATGGAGGAGGCCGTGGCGGTAGCAGCGAGCGGCACGACGGATCCGCGACGGACAACGAAGGTTAGGGTTTCCCCTTCTCTCTTCTTTCTCGATTGTGTGGTGATTGGGCGACGATGGGCGGAGTTAGGTGGCTACGATGATGTGATCATGGTAATGGTGGTGGAGGTTGTTTTGGGGATTGTCGGCATTGAGAGCCGAGGATGGTGGTGCTGATGGCCACACCGGTAGTGGTCCGGCCATGGCTGGTGTTAAGGGGGTGGCTGTCGGTATGTTGTCGGGATGATGGTGGTGTCGACGGGTTGGGTCGGTGACAACCGAACGATAGGAAGGATACAGGGAGGAACGACGATGGTGCATGGCGGAGAACAGAATAGGGATTAGGACTCGTGTCGTGTCGGGAAATGTTCGACACGGCGAAGGTGACGGGAAGAGGTGTCCGGGATTGTCGGACATGGGGACAATATATTTATAATGAAAATTATAGTGGATATAGAGGCACAGACACGATGCACAATATCGTTGTGGTGGAAATATTGATGAGTACCTCTCCTTATATAGGAGGTAGGAATTCCCAGTTGGAATAGGATTAGGATTTATTTAAACCCAATTAGATAATTCAATTTAAATCAATAAAATCAAATCTAAATTCAAATTCAATTCCAACTTAAATCTAGATAATCTAAACTCAAATTAAATATAAATTCTACCTTTAAACTGTTTAAATTAAATCTATAAAATCAAATCGAGATTTAAAATGGCCACAATAATTTCCAAATATAATTTCCAAAAATACCAATAATAATAATTTCGAAAATAATAAATATTTTTAAAAATCTTTTCGAATAATAAAATATTAATATCAATAAATTCGAAAATGGAATTATATATATGAATTCAAATTCATGTACCCAATGTGCAAGAAATATTTGCATAAAAATAGTTTTCTAAATTACCACTATTAAATAAGCTAGCCTTTTATAAATAAATAAAAGTAATAAGTTTTGGCCATCTTGATACGATGTTTTTCACAACTTTAAGTAAAATACAAATACAAATAATTATTATATATATTATTTTGAAACTATAAAAAGAGAAAAATATTTTTCTAAAAATATGTACGCTCGCACATATTCGTACTCGTCGAGCAAATACGAAATGCAATTCTCGCACGCTACGCAAATACAACAATACGAATTCGTATGCGACGTGCAGATACGAAATAGAAAATAATGCAAAATTATTAAAAAAATCGTAGTAGAAATTTAGGGGGTTTACAGGACATGAAAGACGACCACGCGTGCTCCATCCAGATAACATTCCATAGGCCCGAAAGTCGTTGATGGTCCACATAAGTGCTGCCCGCATCTGAAAATTTTGTTTTCTAGAAACATCGTACGTGTTGGAACCTACTTCCCACAGCTGATTCAACTCATCAATCAATGGCTGTAAATATACATCGGTGTTCCTTTTCGGATTGTTCGAACCTGGGATAATAACGGTGAAGAACATATACGGAGTCTTCATGCACATCCAAGGCAGTAGATTGTACGGAGTGATGATCACAGGCCAACACGAATACTGGGATCCCGAAAGTCTGAATGGGGTAAAACCGTCGGAGCAGAGACCCAATCTGACATTACGCAGATCAGAAGCAAAATCTGGATACTCTCGATCAAAGTGCTTCCATGCTTCTCCATCAGATGGGTGATCCAATACTCCTTCGGTCTGTTCCCGCTTATGCCAACTCATGTTTTCTGCAGTTTCCTTCACCATAAACAACCGCTGCAACCGTGGTGTCAACGACAAGTAGTACATCGAATCGGTAGGCTTTCTTGCACCGACATACTTTCCTCTACCACTTCCCTTGTAGCGATCAGCAGCACAAAATCTGTAGGCGTCTTCATCCTTGTCGTCTTTATAGTACAACATGCACCCGTTGCGACATGCATCGATTTTCTCGTATCCCATCCAGAGTGATCTCACCATCCTCTTAGACCGGTAAAAGTCTTTAGGCAACTTAGCACCCTCAGGCAATATTTTTATAATCAACTCTATAAGTCGGTTGTAGCAATCTTGCGACATATTAAAATCGGACTTGATGCTCAATAATCTTGTAACCACCTCCAACGGTGAATGATCCTCACAACCAGGATATAATGGAGTCCTTGCATTCTCCAGCAACTCCATGAACTTTGCAGCATCGGCATTCGGTGCCTCTTCAGGTGCTTCATAATTGTCCGGATCGAAACTAGGCCCCGTCGCTTCAAAAACCATGTTCACCAACCCATCGTCATAAGCATCATGGTTGTGGACATCCACATAAGGCTCATACTCTGATGCGAAAGACACAAGTTCTTCGTGCGTGCTCCACTGATAGTAAATCGGCGTAAAACCCTTCGAGTATAAATGATACGTGACTTCCACTTCTGGATGATATTTCAAGTTACGACATCTCATATACGGACACTTAATTTTGGTACCGTCCATGTACTGAGGGAACGCCTTGGCAAACTACAAGAACTGTTGTACACCCTTTATGAATTCATTCTGCACACCGTACATGTCATCAGGATGACGGTTGTACATCCAAGAACAATTTTACAGATAGTAATTCAGTTCCATATCCATTTGAGGATAATTCTGTAAGATAGATACATGTACATTGTTGAAAGACTTGCAAAAGTAATAGCATTAATCATGACATATCCTAAACATTAAAATAGATACTAAAAAGACAGTAGGTAGACAAGTATGTACATCATGGTTCACCCTCTATATATCCTTCTCTCAACTGCTCTATACTCTAACTGTTACTCCTTGCTCTTAGACACATCCACAAACCCTTTGACACCTACTTAAATATACACAATGGTTCACCCTCTCCCATCTCAAGCCTAACCCTGTCTCTAGTGTACTGCTATATACTAGTCTAAACTCTTTCTCCTCTCCAAATACCTGGTACTAGTTAACCCTCCCCCTTTCTCCCACTAGCACACACATACATATACATAATGTATACAACTACACCATAGTTCCTAGGTTCTTTTAACCTCACTTTCCAGTTTCGATAGCTTGAACGCGGGTTACTTCACACCCACCCAATCTCGATTTGACACATACAAACTTTCTGTAGAACCCTAGAGGGGGGGTGAATAGGGAAATAAAATAAAACTAAACACAAGTAAGCTATATCACTGAAATAAAATAAGAGAGAGTGAGAAAATCAAACACTCGATGTATCCTGGTCTCCTTCCTAGAGGCAATCCAGTCTCGAAACTCTCTCCAGCTTAAATCTACTATTGAGTAAACAGTACACACGAGTTTGGATACGAAGAACTCGCCAACTTCAACACGAGTTTGGATCCGAAGAACTCGCCAACTTCTTACACACGAGTTTTCTTATGAAGGCTCGTCAACTTCAAAAGGAAAGAAAAAGAACTTGTTGATCTTCTAACACTTGAAGATCGAAAAGTACAACTCTTGAATACTCTAGCACTTTTGGATTGGATGACAATTAAAAGTTTGGGTAGAGTAGTAATGGTGGAGCTCTTGGTTGTTGAGAAATTTATGGCTTAAGTGGATGGCCTTCAAGAGAGAGAAGGAATCCATTTATATAGAAAATTAAGAGTAGGTAGAATTTAATGCTCCTGAATATAACCCGGATGGCATACCGTTGGTATGGACCGGCATGCCGTCGGTATTCCGTTTGGAACGGTAACGATAATAATTATATTCGTTGGGGAGCGTTTAAAGCTAGCATTTAATGCTAGTATTTGTCCATTCAAAAATCAAATCAGATGAAGCGGTATACCGTCGGTATACCGATGTTCGTCACAGAATATTTTGTGGCTTACAAATCGGTATACCGTCGGTATACTGTTGTATGTCGTCGGTATACCGAAGTTCGTCACATAACATTTTGTGGCTAATAAAATAGTATACCGTCGCTATACTGTTGTATGCGGAAGTTCGTCACAGAACATTTTATGGCTAATCAAAAACGGTATACCGTCGGTATCCTGTTGTATGCCGTCGGTATGCCGATATTCATTACAGAACATTTTGTGGCTCACAAAGCGGTATACCGTCGATATACCGTAGTATACCGTCGGTACGCCGATGTTTATCACAGAACATTCATGTGGCTTAGAAACGGTATACCGTCGGTATATAGCGGTATCCATCGGTATGCCGTTCTCTTAGACATTGATTTTTGACTAAAAATAGAAGAGCTTTATGATTTTTCATCCAACCTTAGGTGTTTATACAGAAAGACCTAGACCTTGTACGTACTCGAAATCTTGAATTTGTTGAGAGCCGTCTTTAAGGAGCGCTGGTCTTTTCTTCAGCCTTTTTAGGAACTTCCATAAGGCTTTGATGACTCGGCTTGAATGGACAGAACTTATTCTAGTAGAGCTTTGAAAGAATACTTTTAGCTGAAATACAGGGAAAACTAGACTACGAAGATGCTGTTAATGTTATCAAAATAAATCGTGCCAACAATCTCCTCCATTTTGATAATTGACAAAACAGAGAGATATCAACTTCAGGGAGTGACTCCGCCGTAGGTAGACAACTCCCCCTTAATACATTTTCTCCCCCTTTGTCACTTAATCAAAGATGGGAAATAAGTAAAAAAAATTAGCGATAAATAATAAAAGCATTATGGAGAACAAAAACATGCATATATTAGATTTGAAAGAGGGTACATGCTTGTTACTGCAGAAAAATAGATAAAACTCTCCTTCACGAGAGTGAGCAGGACATAACAAAACATAAAAACAGTCCCCGTAGGACCACACACAACATGAAAAACATACTAATGGTCCCCGAAGGACCTCAAACGAGAAACACTAAGACGACACCAGATTATTTGACCACCACCAACAGGAGCCCGTAACTACTCATCCGCTAGATCATCGTCCTCCCCACCCTGAGCATCGTTAAATGCACCGAAAGGATCCACGCCGTACGGGTACATAAATTCGTAGGTGTTGGGGTCAGAGAAGTGGGAGCCTTGGTAATGTGGATCCTGAAGGTTAAGATCCAGATAGGCATTTCGGTCCTGAAGAGTCCGCTGGATGAAATACGCCTGGTCATGGAAGCGTCTTTGAATAAGATTCCCAAGCCCACGGGTTTTGGGCCTCATCTGCTCCTCCGTCTGAGCCATGCGCATGTCAAAATGCTGCTGGGTCAGCGGTATGAAACGACCGGATGGAGGAGACGTAGAAGATGGCACAGCAGGAGAATCGGCCGACGGTTCATGGGAGGAAGACGCACGAGACGCTGATGCACCAAAGGTAGAGCGGGAAACAGCAAGAAAGGAGGGAACGTCGTCCGACTGGCAGAGGAAGAGATCCACGTTCTTCGCCTCAAGGATAAAGGTAATGAAAGTGCCATAATTGAGGGATTGCTTCCCAACGGACAGGACAGAGAAGAATGCATTGAGAAGAGTCTTGGGAAATGATCAAGTCTTCTTCGAGTACAGGTAGTACATGCAGGCGAGTGCGTCATTTATGATCGCATCGTAGTTGCCGGCCTTGGGGTAGAGGGTATGGCAGATAATTCGATAGAGCTCGTAGTAGAAGGGCTCCAACTGCTTGGAAAGGGTCAGAATGGCCGAAGGATTGGGTCCCTTGTAAATGATGCCGCAGAACTCGTCAAAGGAGACTTCGACAGAAGGATAGAGATCGGCCAAGGTCAGCAGAGTATCTCCTTTGTTAGGGACTTCGAGAATCTCGGCAATGTCGCGAGCCGTCAGGTAAAAGTGGCGATCATTTACCATGGTCTCGATGGCGTTGTTTTGGAGATCGAGAATGAGATTACAGTAGAATAGGTGCACCGCTGCCGGGTAGACGGGTACTTAACGACGCGAAAGAGATGAGAGGCCAACCGTCTGAAAGAGGGAGAGATGGCCGAAAAATACATTCCAGTTGATGGCCTTGCCCTTGAAGACATTGTGGTTAGCAAAATGTTGGATCCAGGCGTCGGCAGCTAGGGCGGAGGTAAAATTTTTTGGATCATAGCCATTTGGAAGAGGCACGGGAGTGAACGGGTTCGCAGCGGTAGAGGAGGAGTGAGGACATTTTTGAGTGGCCATTAGGGTTGATGGTAGAAGGATGATGGAGAAGTGATATAGAATGAAGAGGAGGAAGAAGAAGAAGTTGGGGTTTTTAAGGAAGAAGAGAAAGTTGAAGGGTTTGGGAGAGTTTTGAAAAGGGAAATGAATTGATGAGAGTAATGAATGAGGGGAGTTTTTGAAAAAGTGATGATGAATATAATTAATGAAAGGAGTTGAAGGGTTGGGATATGATGGAAATTAATGAGTGATAGGATGGGTTGTTAATGAGATAGGTTGAAAAAGAAAGTAGAAGATTCGGTGGGGCCCGAGACAGAGTTGACAGGGTGTGTCCGCGTCAAATGGCATGTCATCGGTATACCGGCGTATGCCGGCGGTATACCGATTTTGTGTAAAGAAGATAATTCTGAACACAAATCGATCTACCATCGGTATGCCGACGTATGCCGGTGGTGTGCCGTTGGAGGGGAGCTAAGAGTCAAAATGAATGATGCCTAATTCTTGGCAGAGAAAGACGAAACAATCCTCCGGGAGTGGTTTGGTGAAAATGTCGGCCAATTGATAAGTAGTGTCAATAAAATTAAGGCGGATATCCCCCTTTTGTTGATGGTCACGAGGAAAGTGGTGTCAAATCTCAATGTGCTTCGTGTGGATGTGACAAATCAGATTTTTCATGAGATTTATCGAGCTAGTATTATCAAATTTAATAGAAGTACAAGTAGAAAAAATGCCATAGTCTACAAGTGTTTGTGACATCCAAAGAATTTGTGCACAACAGCAACCGGCCGCTATATACTCGGCCTCAGTGGTTGAAAGAGCAACAGAGTTTTGTTTCTTACTAAACCACGATACCAAAGATTTTCCAAGGAATTGACATGTGTCGCTAGTGCTTTTTCGATCAATTTTGCATCCGGCAAAATCTGCATCCGAGAAGCCGTAAAGCTCAAAGGATGAAGATTTCGGATACCAAAGTCCCATATTAATGGTGCCTTTGAGATATCAAAAAATATGCTTTACAGCACATAAGTGCGATTCCTTTGGATTTGCTTGGTATCGTGCACAAAGACACACACTAAACATAATATCAGGTCGGCTAGCAGTTAGATAGAGTAAGCTACTGATCATACCTCGATACTTACGAATGTCGACCGAAGTGCCATCTTCATCATTATTATGTTTTGTCGTTGTTGCCATAGGAGTCCTCATTGATTTGGATGAGTCATGTTCGAAACGTTTGAGGAGATCCTTTGTATATTTAGCTTGATTGATGAAGGTTCCTTTGGGTCCTTGTTTGATTTGCAAGCCCAAAAAGCATGATAGTTCTCCCATCATGCTTATTTCAAATTCATCCTGTATTACTTTAGCAAATTCTACACAAGGTGCATTGTCAGTAGAACCAAAGATAATGTCATCGACATAAATTTGTACTAATAAAAGTGTACCATTAAGGGATTTGATAAAAAGTGTGGTGTCGACTTTGCCCTTAGAAAAATTGTGAGATATAAGGAAAGAACTACGACGCTCATACCAAGCACGAGGAGCTTGTTTGAGGCCATAAAGGGCTTTGTGTAGTTTGAAGACGTGATGAGGAAATTAAAAATCTTCAAAGCCAGGAGGTTGCTTAACATAAACTTCCTCTTTAATAATGCCATTTAGAAAAGCACTTTTAACATCCATTTGAAAAAGTTTGAAATCATTAAAGGAAGCAAAAGCACATAGCATGTGAATGGATTCAAGACGAGCAACCATAGCATAGGTTTCATCGTAGTCAATGCCTTCCTCTTGGTTATAGCCTTGAGCAACCAATCGGGCTTTGTTACGAGTCACTAAACCATCTTCATTAAGTTTATTACGAAACACCCATTTAGTTCCAATAATGGGGTGGTTGTTAGGTTTAGGGACAAGTTCCCAAACCTTGTTTCGCTCAAATTGATTTAGCTCATCTTGCATCGCTATCATCCAAAATTCATCATGAAAAGCATCATTAATATTTTTAGGCTCTATTTGACAAAAAATAAAATCCACGTTAGCACAAAGATCACGAGTGGAGGATCTAGTACTGACACGGGATGAAGGATCACCAATGATAAGCTCCTTAGGATGATTAGGGATAAATCTCCATTCTTTTGGGAGATCCTTTTGAGGAGGCTCGAGTGGTGGAGAATCTTTTGTTGGAGGGGTCATAATTTTATTGTTAGATGAAGAAGGACGAGGATCTCCAATAGAAGAGTTTTCCAAACCAAAAGATATGTCATCAATATCATCGGATGAGGAGGATGTAGAAGAGTTAAGTTCATCAAAAGGGACATTAATTGACTCTTCGACAACGAGACTTCTTTTATTAGAGACACGAAAACCTTTACTATGAATTGAGTAGCCAAGGAAAATACCTTCATAAGCTTTTTCTTCAAATTTGCCTAGGTTGTTCTTGGTATTCAAAATAAAACATTTGCATCCAAAAACTTTAAAATACTCAATAGAAGGAATTTTGTCAAACCAAAGCTCATAAGGAGTCTTTTTAGAAATAGGTCTAATCAAGACCCTATTTATAACATGACATGCCGTGTTTACGGCTTCCGTCCAAAAGTATTGGGGGAGCTTATATTGGTTTAACATAACCCGGGCCATATCGCCAAGGGTTCTATTCTTTCTCTGTACAACACCATTTTGTTGAGGAGTTCGTGGGCATGCAAAATAATGACCAAAACCATTCTTTTCACAAAATCTTTTAAAATCGACATTGTCAAATTCTCCTCCATGATCACTTCTAATCTTGTTAATAGAAATGCCTTTCTCATTTTGAACACGTTTACAAAATACAACAAATTCATGAAAAGTATCACTTTTACTAGTAAGAAAAATGAATCAAGTAAATCTCGAAAAATCATCAACCAAAACAAAAGCATAAAGTTTGCCTCCAAGACTAGCTACTCTACTAGGACCAAATAAGTCCATATGAATGAGTTGAAGTGGTCTAGTGGTACCCACAGAGTTGATTGATTTGAAGGATGACTTGGTCAACTTACTTTTCTCATATTTTTCACATACCATATCCTTTTTGAAGGAGATACTTGGAAGTCCTCGTACAAGCTTCTTGGTTGCAAGACGGAAGATGGTATCCATGTTGGCGTGTCCGAGCCTCATGTGCCAAAGCCAACTTTTATCGTTCTTTGCGACTAAGCACCTGTCATTTTATGTGAGATATATGCATATTCAATCACATAAAATATCACATCACATGTTTATCCCCCTTTTGTCACTTAGCAAAATAGAGACAATGTAAAGCTCTCCCGTAAAAGGATAGAAAATAAAATCAATCTTAAGTAAATGAATCATAGCATGAGAAAGGCATGGACAGTCATGATCAATATATACTAAATGAAGAACAACGTGAGTAGTGTGTAAAGACTACATGTCACGCCCCGATCCGGTAAATCGCTCGTCCTCGCTAGATTTCACCCAAATCATCGTCCTCGCTGGGACGTGATGCCGTACGAGCCTGGAGTTGCGCTCGTGCAAGGCAAGATAACAGGTTCACATAGAACTAACTCAATTTGATAACATAAGCAGCGGAAGGAAAACAGAGTATAACATAAGAATCTCTTTTATTGATAACGAAGTGAAGATTACAAGGCTCTGAATAGCCCAACTTAACATGCCAATTGGCTACAACGCTCATGATCTCTCTAGCTCACAAAGGATTACATTATTCCATACATTATGCCTCTGTATAGCCACCAAGTAGTCTTCGGTCGAACATCTCCATGTCGCAAGTCCGAACGCCTATGCGGTAGCTCCTCTTGAACACCCAGGACTCCATGCCTCGGCACGTCCAAGCCAAGCCCCGCACGCCCCGAGCCAATCATAAGCCAAACCTGCACACAACTAGTGGGGGATTAGTGCTTTCGTCCTCGCTTCGCACTAATCAAGACCCGCTCGCACCCAAACCAAACACTTAACCATTAGTAAAACATGTATCTTAATTGGTGATCTTTTATTTAGCCTTAGGATCAGTCTCATAGTAATACTTAAATATAGCACATTATCATAAATGTGTCCCAAACCATGTTCCTGCAGCAGATACAGTTAGACATAATCCAAAACATAAACATAGTGAATTGTGCATAGCCTGTCCCTTTTCGCCTAGCCTGCAATGGTTAGAACTTACATAACCAATCATACGATTCGTCAAACCACCCAACCATAAACTCAAACCTATGCATAAGGGTGGCAGGCCCTGCGCCTGCACCCAACTCTCATCTCAGCCCACCGGCCCTAACTATATGAAGGTCACTGTGTTTCTCACCGTAATGGACTTGGCATCTCTTATGTGTAAGCCTACGATCGCTTCGATACGGGTTGCTAGCCCAATATCCGAAGGATCCCAAACTTACGGATATCATAGCTTATCACAGTACTGGACGGTCGTAATCCGTCCGAATGATGTGCACCATAAATACCACACATAATTCCCTCATAGGCCGAACGGTCCCGGTGCGGCGTAACCGTCCGAGAGAAGCCGCACCCGTGCACGGGCCATCCGAGTCCATTGACCATGCAATACGCGCCATAGCATACAAGTCATACATTCCAATCCATCTCATGTTTCATAAACATAGTCCCGTTCCATAAGCATATTCGCGTCTCATAAACATAATCCACCATCAATATGGGGAGCTCCGTCGGCGTTATGCCCCAACACATCTATATTGATGCACGACGCCCAACGGCTTAGTCATCTCATACTCATATTCGACGAGTACCATTCGTCAGTCATTCTCAAAGCCTAGTTCCGTAGTTACTTAGGTATTCCTTAGCTTCCGTGCACGAGGGCACACTCAGTGCCGTAATCAATGTTCTATGCCTAGTATTCAATGTTCTCGGAGCCGTGCACATGATACACATCTCAATATCGACTTTTAATGTTTTACCATCATTGCCCTATCGCGACCCGTACACTTAATGCACGTCGCTTCGATTGTTCAATGTTTAATGTTCTACCTTAGTGTTCAACGCATACTTGGACCTTTCGTCGTCGAGCCACGCTCGCTAACTCGATAACATCTTACGCATACCATAACATATTTTATTAGACGTGAAGGAATAGGGAGAGAGAGTCAAGAACCCGCCCACCTTAAGTCGATACGTTTTGCCGTTTCGCCGATTGAAGCGGCTCGCTTCCATAACTTGGTCGCATAGCTAACTCTCGGACTTAGCCATTCCTTTGAATTAGTCGGTTGATTTGGCCTATCATGCCCATGCCACAATCCGTTGCAAGGCCACGAATTGGTTTCACGAATACTTCACTGCATAAGGTAAAATGCTGACCTCTTATCGTCCAGCGTAAAAGCATAGCCTACACACCAGGTCAACTAAATCAGCACTTGCTTAAATGGGACTTATCCTTTGTATCGATTTGATTCATATATTCCAACCGACTCAAAGCTTACCTTTGGCCAACGTAACTCTTGCATCGATTCGCATCGATACCTCATTGGGTCAACGCAACTCTTCGAGTCAATGACTCATCGTAATGCACTGTACGGAGCGGGGCATTACATAATATACCACTCAAAACAAGGTTCGTCCTCGAACCGAAACTAATACTTAATCCAAGTGCCTCACAAGATCGCTTCACGATCTCGTGCTACTATCGTTGAATCATACAACTTAGTTTGGATCATACACATATTTTAGGCGTCCCACCAATATATGCATTTCAGCCAAGCTCAGTTGTAGGATATCTGGACAAACTAACAGGCTCAACTTAAATCCTCAAGCACCAACTATTCCATACTTGACTTAGTCAAATCTTAACACATATTCCTAGAGTGCTGCTCGTAAATGTCTTCGCAAATAACTTGATCCAAACCATAACTTCGATCTCATAAGTTTCTCGCCGGCCATCTAGCGCATGCATTGCATTAGGCCGTTGCGCATCCGATCGCAACAATTTCCCGCAATGCCTACTCGCCCAATCGTTTCCTATCTCTCACATAACTCAAGTCTTTTATCCAATCATTTATAACATTTAGCCTTAACAACATGGACTAAGTCCACATGTCCAAACTTTCCTTGCCTATTATTCGCACTAAGTCTCGTTCGTAACTATCCATATGTGATTCACATTCTCTCGCTCTATCCATGCATTGCGTCTGGGGCTACCCCCGCTAGGTAACTTATCCAGACATCGTGCTCGTGCTCTCCTGACATAAGAGGTCAACTTGAGTCTACGATGCTCAAAAGTAACAATCTTTCCGACCCAAGGTCTCTTACGATACACCTATCTCTGATTCGCAGTCGAATAGGAATTCCTTACTCAATCTTTGAATCAGTCCCGACCAGTTCATTTAATAACATCGATCGTGCGCCCAACACCCATAGCCTAACCGTTACTTAAATCGATTTACGCCACAACTCTTAGGGTTGTTCTACTATTCGTCGCTCTCGCGTATTGCAAAATCCTTGCAATCGCCTTACCGCGTCACTATGCTAAGCACGTTCCTCAACATCTATTCGATCATCGACCAACCAAGTCTACTTACGCACTCATTCGATCGATCATAACTTCCTATTCGCCTCGATCTAGTTGAAGGCTACTCGCTAACTTTCGAAACACGATACTCGCTTGCTTAGACTTATCCTCAACATGCACTACATCATCTTTGATCCTCGACTAAATTTCTTATGCGGCTTCCTTAGGGTCGTCCTATGGGACTTCTTACATTTGCTTGATTTGGCGGTCAAGTCTTCTAGGGTCATCTGCCTCGAAACTACGCTCGATAATTGAAGATCATCAACGAGGGACAGTTACAAGGAACCATGCTATATCCTATCGCGGCGCCAAATCAATTTTCGACAATTCCTATGAGACTTTATCCAATTCGACATAATTTACTCATCCACAAATCATCTACCCCCACGCAACTGATGCACCGTTGCTACTAAAATGACTCATGCGCTTGCGTGCCGTTACTACTTGAATCACTCATGCATTACCGTCGACTATTTCTGCTAGTCGTATGACATCTACTCGCCTCAAATCCGAGTTTACCTATTCGTAATCATAGTTCGACACATTCCGTACTCATCAAAACCGTCCTCAAACAACTTTCGCATCAAACCACAAGTCAAATCTGATTTTGCCACGCCTTGCAAGTTCGATCATCCCCGCTGGATGAATCACCATACCAACGCTCACGCGGAATGATCGCCCAAATTTGGCGTGACGCATGTGCGATGCTGGACTTGCACTCGCATAAGACAAGAATGTCAACATTGTGGTTATCCTCGAAACAGTCAAGCACTTTCGTTTTCTTCCGAGTAACATCCATTGACTCTCAAATTCTCCGAAGCATTCCTACCGTTATCATCCAAACTGCCATCAACTTAACTTGCATCTTATTCATCTAACAACAATGCTCAACATAATTTTCGTTCATTCGATCAGAGTATTCCCGAGTTATTGCATATCGTCTTTGATACGCCTCAATACTATCGTCGATATGCATAACTTGAACATCTTCCTTTCTCATAAGCTCCAATTCGTTGCAATTACTGTTATCATCCGAACTCGAATACGATTCAAGTCTAGCACGCATCAAGATTTATTCCGTTATAACTAACTACCATCATTGTGATACAATTTCAAATTCACATATCCATTCTCGTATCCCTAACTCGCACTTCCAAAATCCTGCTACCGACCCCTCGCGTTAACCCAAATTCGTTCGTACAATTTCTCCGTACCTACTCAACACGTTCTGAACAAGCTTTCGTACTGACTTAACTCAACGCAAATTCGACCGAGTCAATTATTTCTTCGACGCAATATTTCTTTCGCTATGCTCCGTCTATCGTTCGACTTACACTTAACAAATCCTCGTCCGACGTATCATCTATGCATATGACTTGCGCATAATCGTTCAACTCAATTCATCGAAACATACTTGCATCGACTTCTGTCAAGTCATTCCCACTCGAGTGTCGTTACTACTCCATCTGTTGAGGACCAACCTATTGTAACAATACAATCGTCTCGACGTAACCTATCCCAAGTCACCAACCGGCTTAACATAGCTATCGCTAAGTAGTATTCCATATACCACTCAGGAATCGAGTATATCATCATCAATACAACACCTTGCTTCACTGATCGCACAATTGATATTGCATATACCACTCGAAATTGAGTCATTACTCGGCATCACATCCCGTATAGGTCCAGCATCTAACTTCCAATCAACTATCCCGTATGGCGATCTTTCCGATCCCAGCTCTAGCGTTCTCTCAAGTTTGACACGCATTCACTCTAACCGTATCTTGGCGATCATATCGATCACACCCGCAATATTCGTTTATTCAAATCTCAATGCGACATACGGCCAACATAAATGTTCGCCTACTTCGAAACTAGCTTCAATGCGGCCAACTTACAAGTTCGCCTACTCAACTCGACTCGTTATTATCGCATCCACGATTTTCCAATTCCGCTCGTTGCAACTCGTGCAACAACTCATTCTCGATACTTAAGGTCTTTACTCAATCTCGTGTGACATATCGCTATCCATCCGCATAGCCATACCACACGCATCATACCATATCGACTCGTTGCACCGACGCAATGAACGATTCACGACTTGCTGCACTCCGTACAACCAACGACACATAACCATTCTCATAGCCACATAACACGTATCGCCTCACATATCGACCCGTTGCACTTCGTGCAACCAACAACACATATCTCCTCGTACTTCATGCGACCAACAACATATAACTCCTCGCACTTCGTGCACCCGACAACACATATATCATTGCACTTCATGCAACCAACATCACCATATTCGTTGCAATTCGTGCAATCAACGACTCACAACTTTCTTGCACTTCGAAAAACCATAATCTCATAACCCGTTGCACTTCGTGCAACCAACATTCTCCGATGGCACTCGAAGATAGCATGATAGTCTCGACATACTTGTGGCAAACGTACTCACTTAATATATACTTATTGTATGGAACATCCAATGTAGCGTCGAACAGATCCATGAGCCATGCGGTTACGGAAACAACTTAGAGTCAACTGAATTCGATAGCGAAGCAACTGAAGGTCAAAGAGATTCATGCACGGTCCAAAGGATGGAACCGCTCTGATACTAACTTGTCACACCCCGATCCGGGAAATCGCTCGTCCTTGCTAGATTTCACCCGAATCATCGTCCTCACTGGGGCGTGATGGCGCACGAGCCTGGAGTTGCGCTCGTGCAAGGCAAGATAACAGGTTCACATAGAACTATCTCAATTTGATAACATAAGCAGCGGAAGGAAAACAAAGTATAACATAAGAATCTCTTTTATTGATAATGAAGTGAAGATTACAAGGCTCTGAATAGCCCAACTTAACATGCCAATTGGCTACAACGCTCATGATCTCTCTAGCTCATAAAGGATTATATTGTTCCATACATTATGCCTCTGTATAGCCACCAAGTAGTCTTCGGCCGAACATCTCCATGTCGTAAGTCCGAACACCTATGCGGTAGCTCCTCTTGAACACCCAGGACTCCATGCCTCGGCACATCCAAGCCAAGCCCCGCCCCGAGCCAATCATAAGCCGAACCTGCATACAACTAGTGGGGGATTAGTGCTTTCGTCCTCGCTTCGTACTGATCAAGACCCGCTCGCACCCAAACCAAACACTTAATCATTAGTGAAGCATGCATCTTAATTGGCGATCTTTCTATTTAGCCTCAGGATCAGTTTCATAGCAATACTTAAACATAGCACATTATCATAAATGTGTCCCAAACCGTGTTCCTGCAGCAGATATAGTTAGACATAATCCGAAACATAAACATAGTGAATTGTGCATAGCCCGTCCCTTTTCGCCTAGCCTGCAATGTTTAGAACTTACATAACCAATCATACGATTCGTCAAACCACCCAACCATAAACTCAAACCTATGCATAAGGGTGGCAGGCCCTGCACCTGCACCCAACTCTCATCTCAGCCCACCGACCCTAATAATATGAAGGTCACGGTGTTTCGTACCATAATAGACTTGGCATCTCTTATGTGTAAGCCTACGATCGCTTCGATACGGGTTACTAGCCTAATATTCGAAGGATCCCAAACTTACGAATATCATAGATTATCACAGCACTGGACGGTCGCAATCCGTTCGAATGATGTGCACCATAAATACCACACATAATTCCCTCCTAGGCCGAACGGTCCCGGTGCCCCGGCGTAACCATCCGAGGGAAGCCACACCCGTGCACGGGCCATCCGAGTCCATTGACCATGCAATACTTGCCATAGCATAAAAGTCATACATTCCAATCCATCTCGTGTTTCATAAACATAGTCCCGTTCCATAAGCATATTCGCATCTCATAAACATAATCCACCATCCACATGGGGAGCTCCGTCGGCGTTATGCCCCAACACATCCATATTGATGCACGACGCCCAATGGCTTAGTCATCTCATACTCATATTCGACGTGTACCATTCGTAAGTCATTCTCAAAGCCTAGTTCCGTAGTTACTTAGTTATTCCTTAGCTTCCGTGCACGAGGGCACGCTCAGCGCCGTAATCAATGTTCTACGCCTAGTGTTCAATGTTCTCGGAGCCGTGCACATGATGCACATCTCAATATCGACTTTTAATATTCTACCATCATTGCCCTATCACGACCCGTACACTTGATGCACGTCGCTTCGATTGTTCAATGTTCTACCTTAGTGTTCAATACATACTTGGACCTTTCGTCGTCGAGCCACGCTCGCTAACTCGATAACATCTTACGCATACCATAACATATTTTATTAAACGTGAAGGAATAGGGAGAGAGAGTCAAGAACCCGCCCACCTTAAGTCGATACGCCTTGCCGTTTCGCCGATTGAAGCGGCTCGCTTCCATAACTTGGTCGCATAGCTAACTCTCGGACTTAGCCATTCCTTTGAATTACTCGGTTGATTTGGTCTATCGTGCACATGCCACAATCCGTTGTAAGGCCACGATTTGGTTTCACGGACACTTCACTGCATAAGGCAAAATGCCGACCTCTTATCGTCCAGCGTAAAAGCATAGCCTGCACACCAGGTCAACTAAATCAGTACTTGCGCAAATGGGACTTATCCTTTGCATCGATTCGATTTATATATTCCAACTGACTCAAAGCTTACCTTTGGCCAACGTAACTCTTGCATCGATTCGCATCGATACCTCATCGGGTCAACGCAACTCTTCAAGTCAACGACTCATCGTAATACACCGTACGGAGCAGGGCATTACACTACATACCAAATGTAGAGTATCAAAATGAAAATAGCTTGTCAAAACACAAATAGTTGGTAAAACTAAAAGAATTTGAAAATAATCAGCATATTACCAATATGAAATCTAAGAAATACATCCAAAAATATTGTATGGTATGAAATATTACTCTAGTTTTAGAAGAGAATTATGAAATAAAGGATTTTAGTCAAAAGCTATGAGGATTGTAAATAATAGATATCAAAGAAGAAAGATACCAATTGAGATATTGAATTACATAAACTTGATATCAATTGAAATATATAAACTTGAAACATTGATCAATGAAACTATGATAGTCACAATTGTCCACAAATAAATAGTGGAACAAAATAAAGGAATGATCAATGTAAATAGAGCAATTGACATAAAATGATCTCATTATTTGCAAATCTATTTGCTTATCCAAATTCATGCATTTAAACTTAATTACCTCATCATGCTATATGAATACTCTTTAGATAAATATGAAGGTAAAGGAGAAAAATGCTTGAGAAAGAGAAATTTAGTTGACTTGAATGCTCCCTCTCAAACTATTACGAATATAGATAAAATCATGAATAATGGGTAAGTCCTCAAGAAGGAAAAGCCAAAGCAATTAAGCATACTAGGAAAGCCAAATCAATGAAAGCACAATAGTCATCAAGTTAAGATACGAAAGTTAATATTAACAAGATGGCCTATTTAACTCATATAAAAGAGAGATAATATGATGAAAACAATTGCATATACTCTCATAAATTTTTTCCAAAATAACAGTATCATGACCTCAATCACTAAGATATGAATAATGATGAAAATATGGGTCTATGATGAATTACGTATATGACATATTATTGGGTATAAATGAATTGGACAAATTAATGTGCTCCCCCTCAAAATATGCGTATCTAGTACCAAAGCACTTATAGCATAAAAAAATAACTACAAGATCTAGGGTTAAATCGACTATGGATTTCATTCCCTTGCTCAATTCATATAAGGCTATAAAATTGCCATAAAACGAATAATGTCATCTTTAGTCAAGAAGAGATTTCCACTTAATAGCTACTAAAAATGAGAAATCAAAAGAATATTTCATTTTAGCACATGTAATCAAAGGATGACATACACTAACCTATATAGAAGAATCTCATATTTAAATATGATAGATCAATGTATGTTACCTTTTGAGAAGAAGATCATCATGAAAAAAATAAGGTCCATTAAAACAATCATGATGAGAATCACAATATAGCTCAAAAAAATAAAACTCAAAAATCATGTCTATGATTATCTAAGTAAGAACGAATCAAACAATTTATTACTTTGCATGGACTATGTATGTTTTACCACATATGTACCCATCAACGGGTAATAATCCAACCGTACTAATACTAAAAGAGAAACCAATGAAGTTCAAATAGCAATGAGTATGTGATAATCCATGAATAGTCAAAGTAGAGTAATAAACTAACTTGATAACCACATAATTAGATAATTTAAGCCTAATAAATCATTAGGATCATTTATAAAGTAGACCAATGAATAATTTACGATACGTCATAAATCTCATCAAGAGAAAATCTAAAAACTATATAAACAAACCAATAAAAAATATAAAAAAGAGTCAATCTTATTTAAATGATTGCTAATTTATTTCAAAGAAATGTAATGATAATATGATAAAATCATGACTCAAAAATGAGAGGAATTTGAAAGATACTTGCTAATGACTATTATGGAAGAAAGTTAAAGCAGGAATCACAAACCTCCAAGAGAAACAAGATCTAATCAAGAATTTGTAAAAATAATATTTTTAGAGAACAAACATATGTATCTAAAATATGATCCAAATAACATCTAGAAGAATCATAAATCTTGTTTATGTAAACTAGCATATCATATATAGATTGAAAAGAAAAATAATAATAGCTAGATGTGTGAAAGTGAACCAAATTATATAGCTTAACAATATATCATAAATGAGCAGGCTACATAACAAATTAAGATTAATGAGGTAGGCCATTAAAACATACTCATTAAACCTTAAGTCACTAACACTAAAGATAATTGCTTAAGCATAGAGTTCACAATAAGGATAATACATTTTGAATGATCAAAATGATTTATATACTCTTTATTAAGCAAGGATAAGAGTATAAGATAGCAAGTAAATGAATTAGACTCTCATCAAGTAAAGGACAAAAGAGATGTTCATGAAAACACAATAGAATAAATCTTTTTGCCAAGTATTGAGATTAACCCAAGATAATGAAATAATAGATTGATCTAGAGAATGCAAAATTATAGCCATTATGAAAGTGTATTATCTAGAAATATAAAATCTCAACACAAAAGCTCAACCCATAGTAGCTAAAGTCATAAGAAATATGATGTATCAATTACATGTATTCTTATGTGCTGCAAGATACTAATAAACATTTTCTCTCAAGGTACTATATATATATATATATATATATATATATATATATATATATATATATATATATATATATATATATATACATACATATATACATAAAAAAAAAATATATATATATATATACATACATGAAAAATATATATATATATATATATATATATATATATATATATATATATATATATATATATATATATATATATATATATATATATATATATATATATATTTTCTTTATATATATATATATATATATATATATATATATATATATATATATATATATATATATATATATATAAAGAAAATATATATATATATATATATAAAGAAAAATATATATATATATATATATATATATATATATATATATATTTATATATATATATATATATATATATATATATATATATATATATATATATATATATATATATATATATATATATATATATCACAAATATGCATACATGAAAAGATCAAAAATTAATTAAAAGGCATGTATCCATAAAGTCAACCAAAAAGAAGCCAAGAAGATTTCATCAAAAGGAGACTTTAAGGAAGAAGCTAATTGATTCAAGAAGAGATGCACAAATTTGGTCAAAAAATCAATAGCTAAAGTATAGGATAAGCACAGGTTTGGAGGAAGCAAGTATAATTAAATATTCTTCAAAACAATATAAAACTGGAGCTTAACTCATATGCCCACAAAAAGTTATTTATGCAAAAAAAATTTAATATAAGAAATATATGACCTATACATAAATAGAGATTTAATGAATATAGTCATGTATCCTTAATGAATGTTTAAAAAACTATCACAACTCAAAAACACGTATAAATAGACATTATTAGGTAGATACATAATTGATTCATAAGTGATTTAATCAAATAAAACATAAAAATCAATAATGAATATATTATGTAAGCACAAGGTTAAAATGGAAGTATAAGAAGCGTGTGCTAAACATATATATATATATATATATATATATATATATATATATATATATATATATATATATATATATATATATATATTCACAAATACCGATTAAGATAAATATGACATATTAAATACAAATCGGCAAGAAGTAACTATCTCAAAACTTTTAAAGACAGGGAGTTAAAATTAGCTCAAATCAAAACCAAAGTCCTATGGACTAGAGTGATATGTATGCTTTATAAATAAAGATTAAGAATAACGAGCATGCATATGTAAATGTGTCATACTAATAGAAAATGAGTGATAAACTATATAGTGTAAAGTAATCATTTAAGCTAAGTAACTAGTCATGCTAGATAAAAGAAATAATAAGAAAATTAACTAAGCATGCTAGTATTATATCTCACATTGATTTATATAATAAGCAACTAAAGGATATCAATGTGAGCTAGTAGCAAGACATCAAGAGAAACAAGCTAGATTCTACAAATATAAACCATTTAAAAAGAATCGTTTAGCATGTTACCAAAGTGTCTCTAGTGGCCACACTTGTGTTGTGCAATTGCTTGGAAGATGATCTTTGAGCTTTGCAACCACCAACACGCTCCTCGGTGCTATGTCCCGATACAAGTAGCTCCACCTACAATATTAGGTGAAGACTTTGGTATCCAAATAAACTTGGATCTACATTTGTTAGCTTTAGGGACCCATATACTATTTACTCTAGAATTGGTAGAAAAACTCCTACGAATAGGATAAGTTACACTCATGTGTCCAATACGAAAGCAATAGAAGCACCTAATAATAGTGTGTGCACATGTATCGGAATGAGCATGATTATGAACATGTGACATACTAGAATGATGAATATCTCTAGAGTGAGCATGCATGGATTTGGTCTTAAGAATATCATGTTCTAATAGCAAATCATTATGCAAACAAGTAAGAGAATCAAATTTAGCATTTAAAGCATAATTCTCTTTTTCAAGTAAAGCAATTCTAGAAATAAAATCGTCATTTTGTTTCTGTAAAGACTCAACAGAAGTATCATGCAAATGATGTAGCTCATGTGTTTGCTTCTTAAGATCTTCTAATGATAAAAAAAGATATTTGATTTCCAAAATTAAAGAATCATTCAAACTCTTTAAAGAAAAACAAAAATGAGTTTTAAGAGTCAAGTCTACATAATAAATTATTGTTTTTATTTCTCAAAAACTCATTAGATTCTTCTAAATGAATAACCTTTTTTGAAAGTTCTTCATTTGTAGAATGAAAGTCCTCAAGAATCTCTAAGTATTATTTAGCTATGGCTTTCTACTTAGAGCATTTCTTGCATTTAGAAGAAATATGATTGTCCATGCTATTAGAAGTAAAACCTTCTTTATCAAAGGAGGAGGGATACGATGTCATAGAAAAATTAACAAGGATCTACTCTAAGGATGTTAAGCCTAACAGTAGAGACGTTGCTCTGATACCAATTGAAGTTACGTGTTGGCAACTCTAGAGGGGGGTGAATAGAGTTTGTGTGGATAATAACCAATTAAAAATTAACTCTAAACCTAGTCCAGAAGCAACTACCAACTGAATATATAATCAGAGTAGTAATGCAAAAATTTAAGAGAGATCAGAAGAGCATACGCAAACATAGCAATTTAACCTAGTTTTCCTCGTGGAGGACAAGTCTAGGCCTGATAACTCTCGCTCAGGATTGAAATCCACTATTTATGAAATAACATACACACGCGCCTTAAGTTCGAAGAGCACGCAAACTTCTTTATAAAACACGAGCCTTTATATTGAAGCGCTCGAACACTTCAACTTTGCGGAAAGCGAAACTTGGAATTTTCCAAGTGACTTTTCTTTCACTCTTGCACACAACTTCTAGCTGATATCGTACTGTGCACCTTGGGCTAAGGAGAGTTGTGGCTTAAGAGATATGGAAGAATGAGGCTTGGAGTAGTAGAGCTTAGAAAGCTTAAATATTTGAAGGTAAGAGATGATTTAAAATAAGAGAATTCAAGCTCTATTTATACTACTCTGGGGAGGCAGAGTTCGGTCCGAATTCTGTCCCAAGAATTCAAATTTTTGAACATTAAACAGCTTGTATCAAGCAGGCCCTAAAAATTAGGGTGCTGAAAATCAGGAGGAAGAGTTCGGCCCGAACTCTGCCTTAGACAGAGTTCTGCCCGAACTTTGCCTTAGACAGAGTTCTGTCCGAATTTTGTGTTCCCTGGGCCAGAAGCTCTATATGACTAGCATTGGTTTGGTTTGGTTTGGTTAGGAGTTGGTCTATTTTAGTATGGTGGAGCTTAGAAAAGTATGATTATGGGTTGAGATGATCAGTGCAACTCAACATACATAATTCTTAGACTCAATAAAATAAAAGATTAAAGACTCGAGACCAAGTACATTAGCAAAGTCACAGCTTGTAGATGATGTCTTATCTCGATCAGAAGATGTTCTGTCTTGAGCTCGATGTGTCATATATCTATTTGTTAATTATCTAAATTAGGTTGACTGTGATCTGGTTTGAGTCAACAAGAGCTTGGCAACAATACCCCCGATGATGAAAGCATCGACCAAGGCCATGTCTTCATCCTCAAGTTTCTGACATAACTTGAGAAATTCCTTGACTTGAGGCAATATCGTCTTGTCGCCCTCAAATCGCATCCTCCAGATATTTTTGGTCACGTGGATCTTGTTCTTGTTCTCATCTGCGCCTTGTAGAGATTCTCCACAGAATCTTAGATGTCATTAACCCTCTTACTGTATAACTCTGCCGAAGTGTCCACCATTGAGTTCAAGATAAGCTATTTACAGAGGTTGTTATCTCTCTTCTACTTGGACTGCAAAGCAGTGGCCTCAGCGAACCTCCGAGCGTTTAACCTTCTGGAATTAAAGGCTCATGATCTGTCAACACGTAGTTGACACTCACGAGTTGAAGATTAAGGCTGACCTTTCTCTTCCAGACGTTGTTGTTTGCCATGAACAAAATTTATACGAACTTTCTGTATTACAAACGAGAAAAAGTATCACGACCCGCACCCGCTTTTCGGGATGCAAGTGCGTGCGCAAGTGCAGCATACGTCGTAGTATCGGCGGTAGTACTTTGTCTAGCCCGCAATAAAGAAGTGCTAATAAAATATATCTTTATTTGCTTATTCATAAAAATCAAATTTACGTTATTCACAAGTTTTATATTTAAATTAAAATACAATGTCTCACAAAATCTAATACAACAAATTTAAACTATCTAACTAGTCTCTAGGATTTGGCCTTCAAGTTCACCCGTATCTCCCCAATGCTAAGAGTAGTGCGACTAACCTGAAAATTGGGTTTCCAGTCAGGAATGGAACGAGTACATTTCTAACAGCAGGTCCAATAATTGACAAAGTCTATAAAATAGTAAATAATAAAGAAGCACATGATGAACATATAAGCATAGAATCATAGATATAAACATAGAGTAAAAGCAGATGAGGATGGTAATATAGGCAAGTGAGAACAATACTAAAACTGATAAGTCATACAACTAGCAATGTATAAAGTGGAACAAAAAAACTGCACCTATCCAGTGTATTGAAATACCATTTTTGACATGTAAAAGGCTAAGAGGTAAATCTGGCCAACCGCACGTGTCGTGTGCAGCTGCTATTATTCACGTTAGACCAATGGAATATTTCTAGGTATATTTACTTGTCTACTAATATATTTTCTCCGTCCGACTAGTACTAATGGATTCAAACAGGTCATAAACACGGTAATACATTAGTCACAAAATATAACATGCAAAGAATCCATAAAATACTACACCATGTAACCATCGTGTCGAGAATCAACAGAAAATCAATGTAAAATGCTATTATATACATAAACCATAGAAGTTATCAAATATAAAAACTATCAAAACCTGTACTCGTCTGGGGTCCTTAGTTGACGAAACCGATAATACCATTTACGTCCAAAATAATCTGATTGGCTAGGGTCGATGTGAAGGTGTTTGGGTTAGCAAGAAAATAAAAAATACGATCAGTCATCATGATCAAGATTAATCTAAGAGAAAATTTTATTTTGGGAAAAAGAATATTCCTGTAATCCCAAAATATATCTTAGAGAAATTATTTAGAAATTATTATATATATATATTACTTTATTTTTTTAACCCAAACCTTTCATTTATTTCATAAGTCAAAATTATTACACAGGAGCTAAGAAAGCTAACTATAAAATAGGTAGCTCGACATGAGAACATCGAATCATCGCTTTCTTCACTTGATGCTTAACTTCAGCTATCAGTTGAACAGAAGAGAAGGAGTAAACTTCGTAATGACATTTGTTGCGATTCTTCCACAGTACCCAGCATATGGCTCCAACCACAATTTGCTTAGCATGCTTCTGTCATTTTCGCCACCAACTCTGAAACCTTTGTAACATATCAACCCTACTCGTCCGCACACCGACCATTACTTGAAAGAAATGCCACACGGATGAAGCTAAGTCACCTTCACCAAATATATGAAGCACCGTCTCCCCATCTGGAATAGAACAACAGTGACAAGCTGAAGCCATAGAGAATCCTAGTTTCTGAATATTATCATCAGTCGGAAGTTTGTTGAAGAGGATCCTTCATAGTACTATCGACCACTTAGATGGCATACACTTATTCTAGATATTTTTGAAATATACCTGTTGAGGAAATTGGACACGGATCTGATTCCATGCCGAGGTAATCAAGAACGTCCTTGTAGGATGAGGGAGCCAAGAGAAATTGCCTTGGTCATCTTCAAGAATAAATTCGTTGCCTAACTGTCTTCCATGAAGTAAACGTTCCCAAACATGTTAAGTAGTCGAAGTAAGCTCCACATGTTAAAGGGGAGAGTGTGCACAATACTTGGCCTTCATAAATCCTACCAATAGAGAATTAGCCGATCTGAGCTTCCACCATAACTTGACCGTCATCGCATCCAAGACGTCCCCTAGTCGTCGTACACCAAATCCTCCTTCAACTGTAGGTCGAGCCACACGATCCCATCGGAGCCAAGATCTCTTTGGCATTCCATCTTTCGAACCCCACAAGAAGCTATCGAACATACTCTCAATTCGATTCAACACATATATAGGTGGATTACATGCCGATAAGCAATGGACATGCATAGAAGTAAGGATATACTTGATAAGAACCAACCTGCCACTGTAGGATAGAAGCTTGTTGTTCCAACCAGAAATCTGCGCCTAAATTTTGCCAAGCAAGTCGTCATACATCGTAGCATTCCTTCCTCCAGTCATAATTGGACATCCCAAGTAGACAAGAGATCCCTGTTGGATTTGAAACCCAGTCATATGTTGTAGCTCCTTCGCTATTTGAGTCGAAATTTTCTCAGACAACATCATAGGCAATTTCAAAGCATTCACCCGATGTCCGGGGTTAGCTTCATATATGCTAATAACATGCATAAGTAGCTGTACAGACCGTCTGTCTGCACCCAAGAAAATAAGTACATCATCTGCATATGCAAGATGGGACACTCTAGGGCATACTCTCGATGAGTAATAACCTGAAAAGCCATTTGATGAATTCAGATGAATAAGGCTCCTACTCAGTGCTTCAGAAGCAATAATAAACAACGCATGTGAGATCGGGTCTCCTTGTCGAATACCACATTGGCCATGAAAGAATCCCGACGACCTCTCATTTATAATAATAGAAAACCAAATATTGCCTACTAAGTGAAGAATCATAGTCCTCCATTCATCGCAAAATCCAAACTTCTTCATAACCCACAGGAGGAACGCCCAGCTAATCCGGTCATAAGCCTTGCTCATATCGAGCTTAATTGTCATGTTTTCTCCCCAATGTTTGTGATCAAGTACCGAGATCATCTCTTGTGCCATGATAATATTATCGATGATTTTCCTTCCTCTAACAAATCTACTTTGTTCTTGAGAAATAATGCGGGGAAGAATATCAACCAACCTCCTAGCCAACAATTTAGATAAAATTTTGTTGATAAAATTGCATAAACTAATCGGTCGATAGTCATTAAGAGCTTTAGGATGTTTAGATTTAGGAATTGGAAGCAAGAAGGTGCTAGTGAATGATTTCGGTAGAGCAAAACCATCAATGAATAGACATACTACCTCAAGAATATCCTTGCTGATGATCGGCCAACAAGCTTGGAAAAAGGATCCTGAAAATCCATCTGGGCCAAACGAACTGCTAGGATCCATACTCTTCACAGTAGAGAATAATTCCTCCATAGAGGGTTTAGCAATCAAAGCATCATTATCATCTTTCGAAATTAGACAAGGAATATGATCAAGATATCCATCTTCAATAACAGTATAAGGGGATGTGAATACCTTGCTATAATGATCATTAGCTTCCCGTTGAATGTCTTATAGGGAGAAGAGAGTATGCCCAGCTGCAGAGAGAATATGATGGATATGCAGACGATTACGTTTGGAAGACACACATGAGTGATAGAAATTTGTGTTCCGATCTCCTTTCTTATCCCACTTAATTCGTGTTTTTTGCTTCCAATATGCATCTTCTATACGAAGGCGCTGCTTCAAATTAGCCCGAGCCAATAACCATTGAGGACAAAGAGAGGGATCAGCTACATAATCCGCTTATATTGAAGTCTGTCACGACCCGCACCCGCTTTTCCAGATACGAGACGTGTCCAAGCCAGCCTACGCCGCAGAGTCGACGGTAGAACGCTGTCAAGCCCACAAAAAATAAATGCTCAGAATACAACATTTGCTGCTCATTCACATTTCTAAATTTGTTACAACATTTACAACATTTATAATTAAAAGAAAATACAAGTTCTCACGATTAATAAAAATGACAACTAATTCTACTATCTAGGTCGGCCTCAGCATACCCATGTCTTTCCAGTGCTAAGGGTGATCGTGGCTAAACCTGAAAAATGTTGGTTTTCAGTCAGGAATGGAACGAACACATATCTCTCACAACAGTTCATAGCAGGAATGGACATATAAAGCAAGATATAGAAAACTATACATGAATCGCTGTAAAGAAAGTCAACAAGAGAGAGACTATAAAATGAGATATAATATGATAAATAGAGAAATGTAACCTTCTACGTGATTTAGAGCATGAATTGGTTATGTAAACGGTCTGGGTTGCACATGGATACAGCTATGGAGTGCACATGGATACAACTACTAGGGATAATGATCACATAACCAAACACACTCTCCCTGCCCCCAATCAATACACAAGGATCAATACATGTTATGTTATTGCACATGGATATCAACTACTGTATACATGGATCTCATACGGTCATGAGTGTACATGAATAACATATGAGTGCACATGGATAAATATGAATACATGGAGTACATGATGGCCATGATAAAGTACATGAACATGACATACTCGATGTATCCGAGAGGATAACATCGCATAGAAAGATCCAGAGGGTACTAATCCGTGTGAACATCGTGTCAGCATCAAGTATACTAGTCTATAACAAGAAAACATGTCCAAAGAAGTATGAAAAGATCAGAGAATATACTCGCCTGTGGTCCTCTGCTGGTGAAACCGACAATCTAAACCACTCAATGTGCCACAATAGTCAAAACACGTACAACAGTCCCCGGAAGCTGAAATAAACATTACCAATGTTCCTAGAATAGACAAAATAGCTAGGATTGCCTGTCCTTAAGTCCAATTCTGGACACAGGGGCAAAACGGTAATTTCGGGCCAAAACGGTGTCCATCGTTGGACCCGCTTTGCACCGAAAAGCATGCCAGAGTCAACGGTCTCTAAAGTCGTCAAACTATATGTCTACGGATCTAGTTTTTCGATACGAACCCAACCGTATGTCCAGAGTTGGATTTCGGCAGGCCGTGCACAAAATCGCCCGTTGAGTGGGACCGTGGGGCCCGCAAAACGACGTACGATTCAACTGTCTCAGAATCGGACCAAACTTGGCATACAGGACCAAAAAATGATACGGTCCTGATGGCGCAAGTTTCGTCTCGATCTGACGAGCGTGCACAAAGTAATTGGAAAATTTGTAAAGTACACGATACGGTGAATTTCGACGGATACGCACCAAATTCGTCGCGCACACGCGACCAATTTGAATTCCGTCAAAGCCCACACGACCACGAAACCGTTACGCACCTTTCGATGCTTTCGGTTCGTGACCACGTCGCCCGGTTTGGCGGGACGCACGTCGTATCGAACAATTTTCTAGTTTTTAAAACAGATTTTTGGAAAACTTTGGGATTCGATTTCTCGACGTGTAGTCGATGATTTTCGAATCCACAAAAAGGACTGTGAAGCCCTATATGTTGTCTAAAAGTGTTTTTAAATAGTTTTTCTAATATGGTACTGGATCGATCAGAATCGATCGTCAAACTGGGATGAATGGGCTGTTATATACCCTGTTTCTGGACAGGTTTTCGGTCGACTTCGTGTCGATTTCTTGGGTCGGTCGCACGACTATTTCAAAATCTAACTACTGGGATTCGAAGACGGTTATGTTGTAGTCATACCTGAGCAATCGGGACAACGTATCGTCAACCGAGGTGGGAGAACTCTGGCCACGAAGTTGGCTCTGCGACTGCGCTGCTGTCTTTCTACCCCGTGCATGTGCGCGTGCGGATATGGCCGACTTCGGCGACCCTTGCGGCGGCGCGCGGTTGCGCGTGGCCGCCCAGGACGTGGAGGGGGTGGCGCCAGGGAGAGGAGAAGGCGTGGCGCAGCTGAAGTAGTTAGGTTTTCGAGGAGTTTTCTCCTTCTCTCACGCTCTATATATTTCGATATATGTATATCCGCTGTGCTCTGTTGGCCGAGCAGGGGGGGACTTAGCTCGTGGGGGCTCGATTAGGTAGCAGTGGGCCGGGCTTCCACTGCTTAATGCTACTGTTACTTATTCTTTTCCTCTTACTTTTACTAATTCTATATTTCTTTTATCTATTCCTATTTTCTATTTTCTATTTCTTTATACAATATGTATATATGTATATACACACGTACCTATATATGTACACACACTTATACATATATATTTATATATACATATATATACACATTTATACGTATATATATAGTATATAATATATTTATATATAAATACACATATACCATATATATATATACTAGTCATAACCCATGCCCATAGGGCATGGTTCATTTAAGGTATTCCCCCTCAAAATCTTGGACCCCCAATTTTAAACGAACAATAATAATTATGAGGCCCCCATCAAAATATTAAATCCCAACCACTGCTGGATGTGAATTTTCTTTGGATTCCCCATAAAACTCGACTCTCAATAATGCTCATCCACAACCATTATGAGTGCAAACCCCACTCTTTGGATTTCCCATAAAACCCCACTCTCAATAATGCTCATTCTCTATAAAACCCCACTCTCAATAATGCTCATCCACAACCATTATGAGTGCAAACCCCACTATTTGGATTCCCCATAAAACCCCACAACCGTTGATTCACCAAGATTAAATCCTAACCACTCTTTATCTTGGCACAGTCAGCCCTAGGATTCAAAAACCTTTGTGTTTTGTATAATAGATATCTATATTTACAATACATTCACCTATACATATATATTATAAAGTATACGTACACATACACAATACGCAATATTTAATATATTATATTTATGCATAAATTATAAATCACATGATAACAATTTAAAATAACAATTAAATATAACCATTAATTATAATCAATAAAATAATAATATTAAATAACAACCCCAATAAAATAATAATAATAGTAATAATAATAATAACAAAATTTAATAAACCAAAGATGATGTATATACCATTCTGCACCCTCTAATAATCCCAAAAATGCACAACGCCTATTTTATACAAATATTATTGAATACCAACTAATAACAATATTTATAATATTAAATTAAGAATATTTATGAATACTCATTAGATCACTAAAATGGAATACGACACACAATCATACCAACATGCATCAACATGAATGTCACTAGACGTACCGCAGGACTACATGGGCTTGGGCTCAGTTCGGGTCCAGTCCGGGCTAAAATGATATAACCGGTTTTCCCTAAAACACAATAATATAAATAATAATAAATAAACTTCGGTAAGGGTTAAATCGCAACTTGGCCTAGTTTTTCTAGTTAGGATATCACTCTTGCTCGGTCTTCCCTACCAGGGCTAACACACTAGTTAAGGCACGCTACTGCGCTATCCGTGCCATGATTCCTAGTCGTCTTGTACTCCAATTCTTAACCATGGCTAAAACCATCTACTGTAATAATAACTAATTAATTATTTATAAAATTCTAAAATCACTATTTAAATCAAATAACTAATAAAAATATTTTAAAAATTAGGGAAGGGAGGCTACAAATCTACCCACCTTAAAATAATTTTGTCCTCGAAATTCAAATTCGTAACTATTTCTTAAAATTCAAAGTCTAGTATTCCCTTAATCCCCTCAAATTTGATTTCTCAAAAATATTTCTATGTCCTTCTCTAGCTATTTGGTATTTACGAAATCTCGAGGACTTCTACCCACCTTTGGTCACACTACTCCCTTAAAACACAGGTCACTAAAATCATATAATCTTCTACTAGTGACCAATAATTCTACCAACAGATATCTAGGCATATGGCATCTAGGACCCTCTCCTATCTATCAAGCAATCCAAAATTTAACAAGCAATAATTTTACACATGTAACCAAGATATATTGGTAAATTCTAATAAGCATGAACATTCATCGCTCCAAAATTGGAAGGACAGAAAGGTAAGGCAGACTAATCGAGGGCAATTATGAAGTTTCAAGAGGGGTAGAGAGTATCCAACGACATAGCTAAAAATGTTTACGAACCATTGACTTATTTGCAAGATTGGGTTACTCTAGTCTAGTCAATTGATAAATCGAAAAACCCTTTGCTTCTTAGAGGGTCTTACAATCCGTGCAATACAAAAATTTTGTTCCCGCCATTCTAAACAAGGTTCCACAATAGAACAGAATTTAGGAAATCAAGGTGGTGATATATTCCGTGGTCATTTAAACACACACGCAAGAAATATAATTGCAATACAAGATCGTATCATGACTTCCTGGTAGATGGAATAAGGTTTACGAATGTCATCACATTCTAAAAGGTGGAGGCTACATAATAGGTATAGGGTCTGATTTCAAAAATAGTTCAGTTCTATAGTCCAAATGTGGTGGTGTGCATGGATGGGTTCTACTGGGCCTTAATGGGTTCTCTATTTGGACATCAGTCGTTGGTTGGATGAACATTGGGTTTCAATCTATATGGTCTAGACAAGATCCCAATGATAAAACTACTCTTACTAGATTAGGGTATCTTAGAATAGGTTTCTACCTAGGGGATTGGGCTAGTTGCTAGTCAGGTTGGTTAGCTAGGTCCCTAAAGCTCAAAGTGTGCCTTCAGTGACTTTTGTGTTTAAGTAGCACATGAGGCCTCAATTGGGTGGTATAATAGTAGCATGTGCGTAGCGGGCTTCGAGTAGATCCAACCATATATTGGGTTGAAGGAAATGAGTCAAGGTTGAGGCTCTAATAGAAATCGGAAAGTATACCGGCATTGCGGTAAGGGTTATAGCTAGTCCTTTTAACCTAACAGTCGTACCATAAAAATAGAGTACAAAGGGACGGGTTTGAGTGGGACATGATATACCTAGATGAAGGTGGACTCGTCTAGATCTTGCATATGAAATTTGTTGGAAGGTAACAACTGGTCTCGTGCTCCAAA
Organism: Iris pallida; assembly: GCA_029216955.1. Classification (NCBI taxonomy): domain Eukaryota; kingdom Viridiplantae; phylum Streptophyta; class Magnoliopsida; order Asparagales; family Iridaceae; genus Iris; species Iris pallida. The sequence goes on along the minus strand of JANAVB010032620.1, from coordinate 15,425,791 downwards.
TATTAATGGCACGGCCGGGGACACAAAATGATTTAAATGGAAACTGGGAGTCCATGGGGCACTAACTATCATTCTAATAGGAAAATTATTCTAATCAATCGGTAATCTTCGTATATTCCAAGATTAGAAGGCCTACAGTCTACCCACCTTAGAAACTAAGACATCGTTTTAGGAATAATGAGATTAGAAGGATTTCAAAGTCCGAATATTGTACCTCGACTCTGGTCAATTAAAGAACAAGGCACAACGTAGTGGGATACGGTAGATATATGTCAAGCCAAGAACCGTTCCTCAAATTTAGATGGCTAGAAGGTCCTAATAGTAGCTTGAAGGTCGAGAGGAGAACGAGTAACTCAAGGCAAGGTTCCTGTCACAGGGCTGGCCGATGGTAGCTACACTGGCGTATACAACTATCATGGTCATAGGGATACTATGTATCTATCTATTAGTTACGAGCTTTCACCTTTCCAAAGACAATAGAGTTCACGGGAGATGTTACTGAACACAATTACATGATTCAAAGACGAATGTATAATTCAAGAGAATTTGTCGAAGCAGTCGCGGATGAGATCCTGGATACCTCTATATCTCAATCCACGTAAGAAAATTAGATGAAGAGCGAACCAAATGCATCATGGTTGATCAGACCGTGATACAATAATTCTGATTAGACAATATGTTAGCGGACGTCCCCAATAAACATATGTCTTGAATCAAGCTCAATAAAAGAGTAAGCTTGCAAAAACTAGGCTGTAATAGCACATTGGTCAAGAGAGTCGAAATATAAATATGCAAGATTGTTGAAATAAGGTACAATTGGTTCGAGGTTTGAGAGTATCAAATTCTTACCTGGTGTTCTTGCCTATACAGTCATCCCACTATCTTCCTATCTATAAGGCCTTGGTCAACTAATGGGTTATTGACCTCTAAATTCCATATTCCAGGTGACTTATTAGTGTCAGTCACCTACCTTGTTAATAGATCACAAGGATCACATATTGCTAAATTGAGAGACATGCTACCGACTTATAGAGCTTCCACTAGTATTGGTTTTGGATCTTAGGGTCATACCCGGCATCTTTCTATTCTCCATAGTATCCTAATCTTATAATCATGTCTGAAGTCATTTCACCGAAAATTATGCCTTGCCTATATACTCTGGCTGTGACAAACCCTTGGTTCCATGATTCAATTGTGATAGGCTATCGGTACTCTACCTTACATTGACATAAGGGTATCTAAGATCTAAAGAGGTCAATTAGGGCATAATTTTAGCAATGTTCTATAACCTATGACCCTCAAAATGGTTTCATTTCTATGGGTTGTGCCTTGCCAGTGCGTTGCTGGCTGCAGTGAACCCACATTCCCCACTCTCAAATAATTGACGACAGTGCGCTGCTGTCTACTCATTATTAGTTAACTAATATTCCTTTAACTATAACAGTAAAAATTTATGAGCCTCTAGAGATTCAAACAAGTTGACTAAAAATAGAGCGTAGGAAATTGTCCTAGCAGTCATAACATTTAAAATAAAAGACTTCACATGGGGGGACTAACTAAATACGAAAGAAATACAAACATTCTAGTATCTATTTTATATGCATTTCAATGGTTGAGGGAAATCTCGAATCGGTCTACCTCGAGATTTTATACAAATAAAAGAATCAGTATTTATAAACCAATTCCTTATAGCAAAAATAGAATTTAAAACAGGCAATTCTAATCTTATGATATAAGATTTATATCTAAAAAGAAAATTGAACTGTTTATCAAAATCAACGCCTTAATTCTAGGCAAGCCTAACATACCAAGCGAATAGTATACTCGCATTGGATCACATTGTCATATCAAAAGTAATAGTGTACCTATAGGGATCTAGCAAGTTATCTAAATTGCATGGCCTATCTAATAACCTTAACTACCCAACGGTCAATTTTGAACAAGGGACTCCTAGTCCTAGTTATCCTCCAAAATCATTTTAAACCTAATTATGAATGAGCATTTCCTGGGTGCAGGCTCGCAGCAGTACGACTAATATGGTACTACCGCGAGTTCGCATAATTTGCAAAGACGGACCTGCATGGGCTACCACAAAAACTTGTCACGACCCGTACCCGCTTTTCCGGATATGAGACGTATCCAAGCCAGCCTACGCCGCAGAGTCGACGGTAGAACGCTGTCAAGCCCGCAAGAAATAAATGCTCAAAATACAACATTTGCTGCTCATTCACATTTCTAAATTTGTTACAACATTTACAACATTTATAATTAAAGGAAAATACAAGTTCTCACGATTAATGAAAATGACAACTAGTTCCACTATCTAGGTCGGCCTCAGCATACCCATGGCTTCCCAGCGCTAAGAGTGATTACGGCTAAACCTGAAAAATGTTGGTTTCCAGTCAGGAATGGAACGAGCACATATCTCTCACAACAGTTCATAGCAGGAATGGACATATAAAGCAAGCTATAGAAAACTATACATGAATTGCTGTAAAGAAAGTCAACAAGATAGAGACTATAAAATGAGATATAATATGATAAATAGAGAAATGTAACCTTCTACGTGATTTAGAACATGAATTGGTTATATAAACGGTCTGAGTTGCACATGGATACAGCTATGGAGTGCACATGGATACAACTACTGGGGATAATGATCACATAACCAAACACACTCTCCCTGCCCCCAATCAATACACAAGGATCAATACATGTTATGTTATTGCACATGGATATCAACTACTGTATACATGGAGCTCATATGGTCATGAGTGTACATGAATAACATATGAGTGCATATGGATAAATATGAATACATGGAGTACATGATGGCCATGATAAAGTACATGAACATGACATACTCGATGTATCCGAGAGGATAACATCGCATGGAAAGATCCAGAGGGTACTAATCCGTGTGAACATCGTGTCAGCATCAAGTATACTAGTCTATAACAAGAGAACAAATCCAAAGAAGTATGAAAAGATGAGAGAATATACTCGCATGTGGTCCTCTGCTGGTGAAACCGACAATCTGAACCACTCAATGTGCCACAATAGTCAAAACCCGTACAACAGTCCCCGGAAGCTGAAATAAACATTACCAATGTTCTTAGAATAGTCAAAATAGCTAGGATTGCCTCTCCTTAAGTCCAATTCTTGACACATGGGCAAAACGGTAATTTTGGGCCAAAACGGTGTCCGCTGTTGGACCCGCTTTGTACCAAAAAGCGTGCCAGAGTCAACGGTCTCTAAAGTCCTCAAACTACATGTCTACGGATCCAATTTTCTGATATGAACCCAACCTATGTCCAGAGTTGGATTCCGGCGGGCTGTGCACAAAATTGCCCGTTGAGTGGGACCGTGGGGCTCGCAAAACGACGTACAATTCAACTGTCTCAGAATTGGACCAAACTTGGCATACAGGACCAGAAAAATGATACGGTCCTGATGGTGTAAGTTTCGTCTCGATCTGACGAGCGTGCACAAAGTAATTGGAAAATTTGCAAAGTGCACGATACGGTGAATTTCGACGGATACGCACCAAATTCGTCGCGCACACGCGACCAATTTGAATTACGTCAAAGCCCACATGACCACGAAACCATTACGCACCTTTCGATGCTTTCGGTTCGCGACCACGTCGCCCGGTTTGGCGGGACGCACGTCGTATTGAACAATTTTCTAGTTTTTAAAACTGGTTTTTGGGAAACTTTGGGATTCGATTTCTCGGCGCGTAGTCGATGATTTCCGAATCCACAAAAAGGACTGTGAAGCCCTATATGTTGTCTAAAAGTGTCTTCAAATAGTTTTTCTAATATGGTACTAGATCGATCAGAATCGAACGTCAAACTGGGATGAATAGGCTGTTATATACCCTATTTCTGGACAGGTTTTTGGTCGATTTCGTGTCGATTTCATGGGTCGGTCGCACGACTATTTCGAAATCTAACTACTGGGATTCGAAGACGGTTATGTTGTAGTCGTACCTGAGTAATCGGGACGACGTATCGTCAACCGAGGAGGGAGAACTCTGGCCACGAAGTTGGCTCTGCGACTGCACTGTTGTCTTTCTACCCCGCGCATGTGCGCGCGCGGATATGGCCGACTTCGGCGACCCTTGCGGCGGCGCGCGGTTGCGCGTGGCCGCCCAGGACGTGGAGGGGGTGGCGCCAGGGAGAGGGGAAGGCGTGGCACGGCTGAAGTAGTTAGGGTTTCGAGGAGTTTTCTCCTTCTCTCACGCTCTATATATTTTGATATATGTATATCCGCTGTGCTCTGTTGGCCGAGCAGGGGGGGACTTAGCTCGTGGGGGCTCGGTTAGGTAGCAGTGGGCCGGGCTGCCACTGCTTAATACTACTGTTACTTATTCTTTTCCTCTTTCTTTTACTAATTCTATATTTCTTTTTATCTATTCCTATTTTCTATTTTCTATTTCGTTACACAATATGTATATATGTATATACACACGTACGTATATATATACACACACTTATACATATATATTTATATATACATATATACACATTTATACGTATATATATAGTATATAATATATTTATATATAAATACACATATACCATATATATATATATATATATATCTATATTTACAATACCTTCACCTATACATATATATTATAAAGTATACGTACACATACACAATACGCAATATTTAATATATTATATTTATGCATAAATTATAAATCACATGATAACAATTTAATATAACAATTAAATATAACCATTAATTATAATCAATAAAATAATAATATTAAATAACAACCCCAATAAAATAATAATAATAGTAATAATAATAATAACAAAATTTAATAAACCAAAGATGATGTATATACCATTCTGCACCCTCTAATAATCCCAAAAATGCACAAGGCCTATTTTATACAAATATTATTGAATACCAACTAATAACAATATTTATAATATTAAATTAAGAATATTTAGGAATACTCATTAGATCACTAAAGTGGAATACGACACACAATCATACCAACATGCATCAACACGAATGTCACTAGACGTACCGCAGGACTACATGGGCTTGGGCTCAGTTCGGGTCCAGTCCGGGCTAAAATGATATAACCGATTTTCCCTAAAACACAATAATATCAATAATAATAAATAAACTTCGGTAAGGGTTAAATCGCAACTTGGTCTGGTTTTTCTAGTTAGGATATCACTATTATTCGGTCTTCCCTACCAGGGCTAACACACTAGTCAAGGCACGCTACTGCGCTATCCGTGCCATGATTCCTAGTCGTCTTGTACTCCAATTCTTAACCATGGCTAAAACCATCTACCGTAATAATAACTAATTAATTATTTATAAAATTCTAAAATCACTATTTAAATCAAATAACTAATAAAAATATTTTGAAAATTCGGGAAGGGAGGCTACAAAGTCACTGCATCCTCTGCCTTCTTAACTTCTTGAAAGATATCACCAAATGTAGCTCGGCTCCAAGAGGAAAGAGCCTTCCTGGTTGCCGTCAGGCAAAGGCCAACTCTAACAAGACTATTGACACGATCAATAGAGTGCCAGGCCGTCTCCACCACCGGAAGGAAAGTGTCATGATCTTTCCAAAAATTCAAGAAGTGAAATGGCCGAGGAGATGAAGGCTTCTCACTCTCAATAGATAATAAAATAGGAGCATGATCCGATTCTGATCTATTTAAATGTGTAGACGCCGAGAAAGGGGCCCATGCTAGCCATTTAGAATCTAGTAAGACCCTATCTAACTGAGACCCCATCTTAGGCGACCTGCATTGCCTACCAACCCAAGTAAAATAGTTACCCGTGTAGGGAACTTCAAGTAAGCCAGCTGAAGATTGAAACTACAAAAACTCTTTAATAGACACAGAGCAGGGTTGTAGGCCTCCAAACTTTTCCTCCATGCTGGTAATGGCATTGAAATCGCTACTAACCAACCATGGGTAATTCTATCTATGACAGACCATCAAGAGCTGACTCCAAAGAAGTCGTCTACCCTCCTTGGTATTACTCCCATACACAACCGACAATAAAGCTATATCCGGCAAGAGTGGGGAAGAGACCGTGACCGTAAGACATTGATCAAACGAGTCGACCACAGAGATAGACGATGAATGCCGAGTCATGATCCATATATTTCCTTTTTGGTTGCTAACAGAGCTTTCAAAACCCAGCTTGAGTTGGTAGGAAAGAAGCTTATCTGACTGAACCTTAGGTTCAATGATAATAACTATAGGAACTTTGTTTGTGCGACACAAAGATTTGAGTCTTTTAAAAGCCATTGGATTAGCAATCCCCCGTATATTCCAACAGAGAATTTTAATCATTAGAGGAGGATGGGGCCTGAGTGTTAGTGACCTTAGATGAGGATCGAAGGATGCGAGGCACTGCGGGGGGTGCAACTTTCTTTTTCTTTTGGTCGCCTTGGGGAGTAGGGGTCTAGTCGGTTGAGTCTCTTACGTGGGGATCGTCTCACCTTGGTTGAGATCATCCTGATCTGTCACCACCTTCGTCGCTTCTCCAGGTGGATCAGCAAGTGGCCTATCAATCACGTCGTCTTCCAAATGAGTATCACTGGTGTGCCTTTCTTCAGCTTCTACTGCATCCTCCCACGAGCGGAACTCGCCTTTCTCTAGAGGGTCCACCTGCTCAGTCCGGGGAGGGTTTGCAAGAGGGTTTGAAGATGGGCTGAGAGGAGGCGACTTTGACTGATGAGAGGAAGGAGGAGGGGAGTTGACGTAGGGAATAATGGAAGTAGTGGCTGCAGAGGGAATAATTCCCTGCTCGGGAAGCAAGTCATCCATGACAGGCTCCTCATCTGTTGAGGTGGCCAACCGATTAACCACTAGCGGTTGAGTATTAATGTCAGCATCGTTAATGGTCCGATTTGTTGTTTCTTCCAGTTCAGCATGAATATTACCAAGGAGAGAGTTATTGATGACCGACGCAATCATAACCTCTTTGTTTTTGAGTTGAGGAGGGTTTGCTTTATTTGTCGCATGTGTTTTGCATAAATCCCGAGTGTGCCCTTGGTGCTTACAAATCGAGCAGTACTTCGAAATATTTTCGTACTCAATTTTTTAAGAGATTGTCCTGCCATTAGGTAAATTTATGCACACCATAGGAGGTAGGGTCTTACTTTCGTCAACCTCAACAAAAACTCTGACCGAGAACAATAGAGAACAGTACATTTTGGGCAAACATCTGATGAGGGAGGCCTGGAAGGGAGACCCACGTCGGGGCCAAAGGCGATTCATGTGTGGCACATAAATCTTTTGACCAACGAAATACGCGCATAAGATCTCGTGAAACATACCACGTCTCCCGAGCCTAGAGGCGGAGAAAGTCTACCTCAAGGAGAGGCCGAATAATAATATGTTTAGGGTCTATCACCCCAACCTTCACCTCTCCAGCAAACTGGAAACCCAGAAAAGCTTTATGGATCACATCGATAGAAGGCCGAGCATTAGAGAATTTCTCAATCAGAGCGAACTTGAATGGCTGGACCAAGATCTGTTCATCATCCTCCGTAAAGGAGACGATAGGGACTCCCTTCGAAAACGAAGGAGCATGAATAGAGATTGACTAGGGCGCCGAAGCCACCCCAACCACTTTTGCGAAAGTCTTCGACGCCATGGACCCTCAAAACTGGAACACGACGGTCAAGCGATCCGATCGCGGGAGTGACGCCGGCCCGGCTAAAGGCCAAGCCGGAGTCGGTGGATGATTAGGGTTCATAGGCACGGCGCTCCTCTCAAGAGAGAAGAGAGCCATATGTAATGCCCCAGAACCAGAATACTGGAGAGCGGGGGCATACATAGCCAGCTATGTATATTAAAATAGAATCCACCTCGCTATACGGTCATGGCTGTCTAGATACATGAGGGTTTAACTACAAGCCATCAGTCTCTTATGGTCATGAACAAGCCTATTGTCTCAATCTCAAACAAGTAAGAGCAACTACAAGATGTTAGAGCATCAAATATACAATAGTAAGGCATCCCATACATTACATATTTGGATGATCATGAAGCTAGTCGTTACAAAATATGAAGACTAGCAAGAGTTTCAGTCATACATGATCAACCCTAGGATTTGCCAATCATGTTACAGCCCGTAGGCAGACAGTAAGTAAAGTACAATACGAGTTAACACGTGCCCGTCGGCTAAATGCCTCAAAAGAATAATTTTTACAATAAAGTGGGAGAACAAAAGGGAAACCCATTCATTGCCTTGGTTACGCCTGGTGGTCACCATCTGGCTGGAAAGTAGGAAGATCCTTTGGAGCTACTCCAGTATCTGGCCATACAAAATAAGCTGGGTCAGATCCCAGAAAGAGCAAGTGCCACAAAGGAGGCTTCACTTAAGAACTAAAACCAGCAATTAGCACAAGATATAATTATATAATAAAGACTGGTAATATATGAAATCATGATGATACACGATGAGATAACCATAGGACTATTCAGATAACCGAGTTACAACCCTTAAACCAAATAAGGACCGGGATTGTAACCCTTTGTCTGAACAGAACTTGGTTTCCTACCATTTATCGATAAAGTAAAGCACAAGCAATCAGGTCATGTTACAATCTTATACAGGATCAGGACAAGACTAGACTGGGTTTGACTCCATCCAATCAATCACGGCCAAGCAATGAGTACGACTTGATACTTTAACTAATTAGGGTTATCACAGGCCAAGTTACTAGCAAGATGCAATGAGATTATTCCAACAACCACAAGCCTTGCAGACCATCCAGGTTATCCAGGTCGAATATCCATTCATGAAAGGTGCAACACATGACAGTGTGCTGGAAATGTGCCCTACTCGTCGGCAGGCTACAAGTCCACTTGCGCGCCCAGATAATGGGATTGCCTGTAGCTTGAAAGTCTCTTCATGACTACTGGATTATTCTAGTTATTAGCCTTAGTCAATTTTAGTGGGTACCCCTGACCGTGGTACTCAGGGGTCCCTGTCCTAGACATGATGCAAGATAATACTGGTTTATTTATACAAGTACAATCGCCCACGGTGTCCAGGCCATTCATTCTTGTCATGTCAAGTTAGCCGTCGCAACAGCATACCCAGGTATATCATGTCAGGTTTACTTATCAAGAGCGTGCCATGATGGGCCACTATCATGTCATGTTACTTATCAGGTGTGCACCATTACGGGTCGCTATCGTGTCATGGAACATATTCAGAGTTAACATGGTACAAGCATCCTATTAAGAGACCCAAGTTACACAGAGAGTCATGAGACAAAAGTATAAATGTAACAGCTCAACATGGTCAAAGGAGTGTACGGCTATGGAAAGAGCCATGCGACTAAGCAGGATGGGCTCATGCGGCTCGGGAGGGGGGAGCAGGCTCATGCGGCCGGGGGAGATCGGGCTCATACGGCTCTGGAAAATCGGGCTCATGCGGTTCAGGAAGATGGGGCTCATGCGGCTCAGTAAAAATCGGGCTCATGCGGCCAAGTCGAGCAAGCTCGTGCGGCTAGAAGGGGTCAGGCTCATGCGGCTGGAGGAAAAAGCGTATGCGGTTAAGGACGGCATGCTTATGCGGTTGAGGGGCTCATGCGGCTCGGGGGACCAAAGCCATACGACTCAGGCCGATCGACGCCATGCGGCTCGGCTGGAAGAGCTATGCGGCAATAGATGGGGGTCTCATACGGCAGGGCCGAATGAGGGTCATGCAGCCAAGAGAGGAACGAGCATATGCGGCAGGGGAAAAGCTTATGCGGCTAAGGAGAGATGGGCTCATGCGGCCAGGTAATTAGGTTCATACGGCCGGAAGGAAAAAGGGGCGCATGCGGTAAGTAGCTAGAGATAGCTATGCGGCTGAAGGCCAACCAAGCTATGCTGTTGAAGGCCAGGCGGCCAGGACCAGGCGATAAGGGCTATGCGGCCAAAGGAGACTAGACACATGAAAAGCCGTGCGGCTAAGCACTGTTCTTCTTCTCCACTTTTCGAGTAGAAGAACCATAAAGGCCATTGCTCCCAAGCTCCAAAATCTACAACTAAGGTCAGAATCCGAACTTTTTTAGGTCAAAATGGGGTAGAACGAAATTCTCTACAACCTGAAACACTCAAAACTTGAGAATAAAAGGTTTAATAGATCAAAACCCAAGGAATCCAAAAATGCAACAAGCTTAGATCTACAAGAAATGAGCCATAGAAATTAAAAATACTAAGTACTAAAGTGTCTTAGAATCTCGTGAGGAAGAAAATGAAATAACAAAACTTGAGTTCCTCCATGAATAAGATGTACTTGCCGATGGGAGAGGGGGTAGGTGGAGCTCTATGTCAAAGAGGAAGAAGAAGGAGTAGTAAATGCTAAGTTATGAGGAGAAAGAAAAGTAGGTGGGATATAAATAGGGTTAGTGGTGGGGGTAGGTAGGGTTGGTTCACATGCAAAACCGAACCAAGCCGAACCAAGCAATAAAATGCTAAAATAAACCATGCAATGAGACATGCAACATGAGTCAAAATACGTACATGTATACCAAAATACGTAATACGAACTACGGATGTTACAACTCTACCCACCTTAAAAGAATTTCGTCCTCGGAATTTAATTAAGAGGCTAGAGAGGCAGGGACAAGCTATACTAATCACAAGCAAGTTATAACTAGGTAATCAATCAAGCAATCATTCATGCAAGCAAGAAAGCTGAGGGTGTAAGGCATAAGAAGGACATTATACCTTACGAGTCAAACATGTCGGGATATCATGATCGGATATCATCTTCACGCTCCCACGTTGACTCACCTAGAGAGTGATGACCCCAAGCAACTTGGACTAAACTAATAGTCTTGTTCTTGAGTATCTTCTTTCTCCTGTCTAATATAGATACGGGTCTCTCCTCATACGAAAGGTTGGTACCAACAACCAATTCCAAATGATCAAGGACATGACTCGGACCTGGGATATATCGTCGCAATTGGAATACATGGAAGACATCATGCACCTCACGCAACGACGGTGGTAGAACGAGACGATAGGACACATCTCCTACTCGTTCGAGGATATCGAACGGCCCGATATACCTAGGACTAAGCTTTTCCCGTACGTCGAAATGAATGAGGCCACGGATAGGTGAGATCCTGAGGAATACATGATCGCCGACAGAAAATTCAAGGGGACGCCGATATGAATCGGCCCAATGACGTTGGCGATCTTGTGCGACGCGAAGATGATCCTTGACTCTTCTAACCACCTTAACTGTCTGAGTAATCATTTTTGGACCGAGCATCTGCCTTTCTCTAACATCGTCCCATACTAGCGGGGATCTGTACTTCCTACCATACAGTGCCTCGAACGGTGCCATCTGGATACTGACTTGGAAACTGTTATTGTACGAGAACTCCACCAGGTACAGATAATCTTCCCATGAACCATCGAAGTCGAGCGTACAAGATCTCAATATATCTTCCAAGGTTCGTATGGTACGCTTTGACTGACCAACTGTCTGCTGATGATAAGCTGAGCTGAATTAGAGGTGAGTTCCCAAACTCTCTTGCAGGCTACGCCAAAAGTACGACGTAAATCTTGAATCTATGTTCGAGGTAATACTGACTGGTACACCATGAAATCTGACGATCTGCCTAAGGTATATCTCTGCTAGCTGAGCCGTCGACTGACCAACTCTGAACGGGAGAAAGTATGCCACCTTCGTGAGCCTATCTATAATAACCCAAATAGTATCTCTTCCAGCTGGGGATCTAGGTAATCCAGTCACAAAATCCATGGTGATATGCTCCCACTTCCATTCTGGAATCGACAAAGGCTGAAGAAGTCCAGCTGGCCTCTGATGTTCAGCTTTAACTTATTGGCAAACCAAACACCGAGAGACAAACCAGACTATCTTCCTCTTCATGCCATTCCACCAAAAGTGCTGACGGATATCACGGTACATCTTTGTGCCACCGGGATGAATAAAATACTGCAAACTGTGAGCTTCTGCCATGATCTCCTGTCTGATATCTCTACTGGGTACACAAAGACGCCTTCCATGTCAAAGTGTACCATCCTTATAGATATATAATTCTGGTCTTCGTACTGATACACACTCTGCTCTGAGTCACTGAAGCTTGGAATCTGTCGACTGTGCCATCCGGATCCTCTTGACTATAGTGGACTAAACTTACATGCTTGCCATCAATGCCATATTAGTAGGAAGGACAACTTCTACACCCATCTTCTGAAGATCTGCTAATAACTCTTGTTGTGCTGTGAGGAAATAAACTCCGGCTCTCCTGCTCAGCGCATCTGCTACTACGTTGGCCTTCCCAGGATGATATTGCAAGTTGACATCATAATCCACAAGTAGCTCTAGCTACCTCCTCTGACGCATGTTAAGATCCTTCTGGGTAAATACATACTTTAGGCTCTTATGGTCGGTGAAAATCTCCATCCTATCTCTATACAAGTAGTGTCTCCAAAGCTTAAGTGCAAACACTACTGCTGCCAGCTCCAAGTCATGGGTTGGGTAATTCCTCTCTTGATCACGAAGTTGACATGACGCATAAGCTATTACCTTCTTATGCTGCATCAAAACACATCCTAAACCTCTGCCTGAAGTATCACAATATACTGAAAATCCTTCGGACCCATCTGGAAGCGTGAGATTGGGTACCGTCATCAAGCCTCGCTTCAACTTCTCAAAAGATTCCTAACACTCTACTGTCCAGGCAAATTGTGCATCCTTGCGGGTCAACTGGGTCAATGGCACTGAAATCCGAGCAAAGTCTGAAACAAATTGTCGGTAGTAGCCGGCCAAGCCAAGAAAACTGCAAACTTCTGCAACTGTGCTAGGTACTGGCCATGTCTCAATGGCTACTATCTTCTGGGGATCCACTTCTACTCCTCCTCTGGTAATAATATGACCCAAGTACGAAATGCAATCGAGCCATAACTCATATTTACTGAACTTGGCAAATAACTGGTGCTCTCTGAGAAGCTGAAGAACCATACGAAGATGCTGCTCATGCTCCGCTACACTCTTGCTGTTGACCAGGATGTCATCTATAAACACAATCACGAACTGCTCCAAGTATGGCATGATGATACGATTCATGAGGTCCATGAATACAGCTGGCGTATTGGTTGCTCCAAATGGCATAACAAAGAACTCCCAATGTCCATATCTAGATCTAAAAGCTGTCTTCGGGATGTCCTGCTCTCTAACTCTGATCTGATGATATCCTGATCGCAAGTCAATCTTCGAGAATACGGATGCCCCTTTGAATTGATCAAACAAGTCATCTATCCTCGGAAGAGGGTATCTGTTCTTGATTGTCACTGAGTTCAAGGTACGATAATCTATACATAATCTGGACGTACCATCCTTCTTTTTTATAAGAAGCATCGGAGCTCCCCAAGGCGATCCACTTGTACGAATAAATCCCTTGGTCATGATTTCTTCAATCATCTTGTACAATATCTCTAACTCTAACGGTGCCATCTTGGAGACTCTCTCTGACACTGGGGCTGTTCCTGGGATCAAGCCGATAGAAAACTCGATCTTTCGCTCTAGCGGCATTCCTGGAAGCTCTTCTAAAAAAACATCTGGAAATTCCTCGACTATCCGGGGTAACTGCACTGCTGCTACTGCCATCCGTAATACTGGAGGAGAAGGTTCAACTTCGCCTCGGGAAAAGGAAAACTCTGGCTCGCCTGGAATGCTAAAAACAACCCTGCCAACATGGCAGTCTATCCTAGCATACTGGTTCCTTAACCAATCTATCCCTAAGACCACATCATAATCGTCTATCGGGAACTCTATCAATCTAGCGGGGAACTCTCTACCGCTAACTACGATCCGACACGAGGAAAATACTCTATCTACTCTCACAAGACCATTACCAGTAAGTATATTGAGCGTTACTAATAATGACTCAGGCTCCAGTCCTATCCGTGTCGCGAATCATGCAGACATAAATAAATATGATGTACCAGAATCAAATAACACTGATGCTGGAAAGGAGTTGACGAGAATAGTACCTGCCACAACCACACTTGGTGCTAATCCTTCTTCTACTGTCATCGCCATCGCCTGACCATATCCTCTGGATGCGGGTCCCCTCTGCTGAAAACTTCTCTGTCTGCTCTGAATCAGGGCTTGGGCTTACGCATACTACTGGGGGTTCTACTGCTGAAATACTTGGGACTGAGGCGGCAGGGGCCTTGGAAACTGTTACTGCTGCTGGACTGGTGCTGGTCCTCTCACCGAAGGACTAGAAAAGGTCGAAGAAGCGAAACTCCCCCTGTTCGGGCAGTTTCCAACCCTGTGGTCCGGTGCTCCACAAGCCAAGCACAATCCCTGTGCTATGCGATATTCTGCCACCACATGCCCTGGCTTCCCACAATGAGTGTAACCCATTGCGAAAGACTGCTTCTGCTTCTGCTGCTGAGGTTCGTCGGGGTTAAATGCTGAACTGACGTCACTGAGGCCGCCCGCCTCGGGGTTCCAATTGTCAAAGCCCTAGCTGCCGGAGCAGGTGCTGAAGACTGATTCATCTGGCCGTGAGATCGCTTCCGACCTCCGGTCCTGTCCTCAATCCTCCGGGAGGTATACTTGTGCCTCCTGGCTGCTCTCAATATCGTATCAAAAGTCTGATGCTCAAGCTACTCCACTGCCAATAAAATTTCTAGATGGGGCCCCTGCTGGAACCGATGGGCTCTGTCGAACTCGATCGCTACCAAGGTGGGAGCAAACCGACTAAGTCTTAAAACTCGACCGCATATCTATCGACCATCCTGTCCATCTGCTTCAGATTGGTGAACCTCGTCTGTAGATCATACCGAGCTACAGCATCGAAGTAATTGGTTTGGAATCTCTTACGAAACACTGCCCAGGCAATAGGTGCCACTAATCCAATGGCCTGCGCCGTCCACCAGCTGCGGGCAAGATCCAATAACTGTAGGCGTACTACCACCACCTTCTCGTTCTTGGGCGTCTTCGTTGCTTCTAGAATCACATCTGTATCCTGCAGCTAAGCATCTGCTGCAATCGCATCTTCGCTACCATCAAAGAAGGGAGGGTTCAAACGCTTGAAGCTGTTGGCTGCCTGGTTCCTTTGATGACCGCCTCTGTTCAGAACATCTTGTACTGCCTGGTACAGGACATCGCTCCGACGATCGTGAAATGCTAACAATATCCTGATGATACCTACCAAGGTGCCATCATCGGGCTCTGCAGGCTGCACTGGCTGAACTGATGGCTCTTGACCCCCAGTAGGCATAACTCTGGAGGCTACTCCTGAATGCTGGACTTGATCTCCAAGTTACTGCGAGTCCACAGGAGGTGCTCCGCCTTGCTGATCGGTAGGACCAGGAACAATGCCGCTGAAGAAGATGACACAGGAAATAATAAGGAAGGACCAGGACAGATCAAAGATACAAGCATGTGATCAAGTCAAGAATTCAGAAATTCAGAGGATACGAGCAGAGATCAAGGGCGAGTGCTGATTGAGACATTTATTCGGTAAACCATCACATATCTTGATTCACAAGACCTGCATGGGCTACCACTTAAACCATGTAACACCCCAGAACCAAAATACTGGAGAGCGGGGGCATACATAGCCAGCTACGTATATTGAAATAGAATCCACCTCGCTATACGGTCACGGCTGTCTAGATATATGAGGGTTTAACTACAAGCCATCAGTCACTTATGGTCATGAACAAGGCTATTGTCTCAATCTCAAACAAGTAAGAGCAATTATAAGATATTAGAGCATCAAATATACAATAGTAAGGCGTCCCATACATTACATATTTGGATGATCATGGAGTTAGTCGTTA
>JANAVB010032620.1:15302461-15404961 GCA_029216955.1 Iris pallida | reverse complement strand
GATGTTGCACCCTCCTCGAGTCGCGGTGCGCCCCCTGGCCCGGACCCGTCGACATCCAGTACCCTCCCCAGCTCCCTTTCCTTTGCGGACGCCCTGAGGCCTGATCGGGCTAAGTCTGGACCTTTCCCGGCCGCGGAAGTGGTTCTGCCCGAGGTCGATCTGACGCCTCCTCCGGACGGTTACCCTATCCGAGTCTCCTTCTCCTGCGAGGAGATCCGCTCCCTCTCTTCCCCCTTCAGCAGAACTTTAGTTCTCAAGTTCGGATCCGGATGCCCTAAAATTTCTATCGTTCGGGAGGCCATCATTCGATGGGGACTGTCGGCTCCTTACCGGATTGCTCCCCTGGACCCCAAACACCTGTTTCTTCATCTCACCTTCGACCAGGACTACAACAATGTGTGGATGAAAGGCTCGACCAAAATTGACACTCAGTTTGCCAAAATTGTCAAATGGTCACCGAACTTTAACCCCAAGATTGATTCGACCATCATCACCTCCTGGATCACCCTTCCCAATCTCCCCCTCGTTTGCTTTCCTGCTGCTGCACTCAAGAGGATCGCCAGCTCTTTCGGAAGCTTAGTGGCCATCGCAGAAGAAATGAAAAACCTCACTAAATGCAACTACGCAAAGATTTGTGTAGAACTGGACCTCACAACGAGCCACCCAAAGTGATAGAGTTAGAACTCGGAGATCAATCTTTCAGTCAACCGCTGGTGTACGACAACAGCATTATTTTTTGTCAACACTGCCAAATGTGCGGCCACTCTCTGCAACAATGCTTCCGAGCTCACCCAGAGCTCAAGAAAACTGTCCCCAAGAAAGCGCGTGAGACCGGCGCAGCATCCACAGCGCGAATCCCTCTCACCCCCGCTGCTCCCGCCCGGATTCACCCCATCCCGTCTGGTATTGAATCAGCTCCCCCCCTTCTCTCTCCATCACTCTCCTTAATTCCGACGGAGCGCTCGCCTCGGAGTCAGTTGTCGACGCACCAGAGCTATCGCCAACTGAGTGCCTTCCTTACCCCTCATCCCCCTCCCTCGCCATTACTCTTCATAATTCCTTCGCAGCTCTTGAATTTGATCCAGATGATTGCGCTCCAGAGACGCTTTCCTCCGGTAACCCCCTACCCTACCTACCCCTCCACCTCCCGGTCTCTTCATAACCCCCCTCCTCAACCCCCCACCACTCCTACCCCTCCACAACCATCCTGCCCCACCCCATGCCTCCTCCATCGACGAGGCAGCCAGGGCTCCGCGCCCCATTAGAGCGACCACCGTTCCTCCTCGCCCATCCTCCCCGCTCACAGGAAGATTCTGGCAGGCTCAGAATGCGGGCTTCCTCGATCGTGACAATCCTCTCTGCGCTCTGACGGAATACGAAGACTCCGACACAACCCCTTCAACCGTCGCTGTCGGTTACTCACACTCAGATCGGACTCTAGCTCCAGTCAGCACCAGCCCCGAAAACAATTCTCTCAAGAAAAAGAAGAAATCCAAGAAACAAAGGCAGCGTACGGCGATGACCACGAGATCCGCCGCAAAGTTGCAAAACTCCCCTACCTCTTCCTTTAATGCCTAACATTCTTTCTTGGAATGTTCGAGGCATTGGCAACAAACAGACTTTGAACCGGATCATAAGCCTCACCAAATCACATCGGATTGATCTTTTTGTCATCATCGAACCCAAAATTCCTCACAAAAGAATGAAAGATATTCAACTCAAGTTGGGATTCCCCTCCGCGATCACCGGATGTCACGACATTTGGATCTTCTTCGCAGCAGATTTTCGATATGGCATTATCAACAACTCCCCCCAAGCCCTCTCCTGTTGGGTTGAGCATCCCGTCTTCAAGTCCCGCATTCTCCTGTCAGCCATCCATGGTAGCTGCAGTATCCCAGATCGCAAAATCCTTTGGGAGTTTCTGTCGGGACCCTCCCTTCCTCACGACGACTTGCCTTGGCTTTGCATCGGAGATTTTAACACGGTCTCTTGCAGAGAGGAGAAATCCGGTGGTCGTGACCCCCCTCATTCAGCCATGGAGGACTTCAACAATTTCGCCCTAACCGCCCACCTCTCCGCCATCCCCTTCCACGGCAGCCAGTTTACTTGGTGCAACATGCAAGAGGGCTCGCGTAGGCAGTACTCCCGCCTCGATCGAGCCATGGTGAATGACCGTTGGTCGGATTTGGGATTGATCAGCAATCTGTCGCATCTGAACTCCACAGAATCGGACCACTCCCCACTCCTTCTCGAGATAACATCTCTAATAATCGCATCCATAAATCCTTTCGCTTCCTTGGCTTCTGGCGCCATCACCCCCAGTTCATGCACACCGTGGAAGAGGCTTGGGCTTCTGTCTCTCACGCGGATCCCCTGGTCAGAATTGCGACCAAACTCAAAGCTACTAGGAAAGCCTTAACGGCCTGGAGTAAAATTGCGTACGGAGACATTTTTCAAGCCATTAAGGATGCTGAAGACGACGTCACCCGGGCGGAGATAGATTTCGCCCTCCTCAACTCCCAGGAGAATCGTGCCACTCTCAACCTCGCCAAGGCCATCCTCAAGTCTAGAATCAAGGTTGAAGTAGAATTCTGGAAACAAAAGGCTAGATTAACATGGGACTTAGAAGGGGACAAGAATTCCGCCTTCTTTCACAAATGCGTCAAAGGACGCAGAAGTTCTCTCAAGATCCATCGAATCCGGGATGATAATGGCCAACTTCTGGACGATCCGGTGAACATCCAGACGGCAGCCACGAACTATTTCTCCAACATGTTTGCCAAA
Source organism: Iris pallida (assembly GCA_029216955.1). Taxonomy (NCBI): domain Eukaryota; kingdom Viridiplantae; phylum Streptophyta; class Magnoliopsida; order Asparagales; family Iridaceae; genus Iris; species Iris pallida. The sequence continues at coordinate 15,402,177 of JANAVB010032620.1, read as the reverse complement.
GAGGCCGTGCTTAAAGATGACGGACTACTGTCCGAGATTCCCTCCCTGATTTGTGACAGGGATAACGTTAGGCTCTGCGCTCCACCCTCCATCGATGAGATTAAGACAGCTGTGTGGCCCATTAATGCCAATAGTGCCCCGGGTCCGGACGGGTTCAACGGGGTGTTTTTCCGAAATTGCTGGGATATTATTCGGTCCGACCTCGGGGACGCGATTACCGCTTTTTTTCAAGGAGCCAATTACCCGAAAGCCATTTCTGCCGTACACATCATCCTCATTCCCAAGAAAAATAATCCGGCCACCTTCAAAGACTTTAGACCCATCAGCCTCTGCTCTTTTACCAATAAAATTATCTCCAAAATCATCGCCTCCAGAATGTCGGACATCCTCCCAAAAATCATCTCCGAAGAGCAATGCGGCTTCGTCAAAGGGCGCAATATCACCGATAATATCCTCCTGGCTCAAGAGATGATCACGTGCTTGAAATTTTCGCCAGGGGGGGGGAACGTCGCCATCAAACTGGACATGGAAAAAGCGTACGATAGGCTTGATTGGCAGTTCATGATCTGGGTGTTCAGAGCCTTCGGCTTTTCAGAACCTGTCATCGACATCTTCTTTAGATCCGTCAACAACTCCTGGTTTTCCACCGTCATCAACGGCCAACCTCAGGGTTTCTTCAAAGCTACTCGAGGAGTTAGACAAGGAGACCCACTGTCCCCTACCATCTTCATCATCACGGCTGAAGCTCTGAGCAGAAACCTAAAAATCATGCCGCGATCTCCTGGGTTCCAACACTTTCACACAACTACCGGCTGCCCTCTCATAACTCATCTGGCGTACGCGGACGACATCCTCATTTTCTCCAATGGCACTATTAGAGCCTTAGAGGTGGTTATGAGAACTCTGGCTAAGTACACTCGTTGCTCTGGACAGAAAATCAACAACAACAAAAGTGTGATCTACACTTATCACAAAGCCGATAGAACTCACTCGGCTGTGCTGTCCTCCATGACCTCCTTCTCCACAGCTTACCCCCCTTTCTGTACTTAGGTTGCCCGTTGGTATACGGCAGAGCGAACTCTGGGATATATGCTCACATGGTTGACAAAATTCGCCAGAAAATTGCGGGATGGCACAACGCCACCCTTTCCCCCGGGGGTAAGTTAATTCTCATTAAGCACGTTCTTTCCTCCATCCCCATATACACCCTAGCGGTGTGCTCGCCCCCCAACAAAGTGCTCCTTTCTATTGAAGCCATCCTCGCTAAATTCTTTTGGGGTCATCTCGAGGGAAAGAACAAGTATCACTGGGCCAGCTGGGCTACCATGGCCAAACCTACTGCAGAGGGGGGTCTGGGATTCTGCAGGCTCGCTCATATGGTCGACGCACTCTCGGCGAAATTGTGGTGGAAAATTCGCTCTGATAACTCGATCTGGACCAGGTTCATGAGAGCGAGATACTCCAGATTCTGTCACTTAACTGAGGCGTCTGCCAACAACAGATCCTCCGCGTCGTGGCGGCGCATCCTCCGAGGTCGAAACCTTACGGAACATCACTTCCGCCTGACCCTGGGCAATGGTCATTCAAAGGCATGTAAGGAACGCTGGTTGGGGGACGATCTCCTCAGGCCCAACGCTAGTACTCCGCCGTTGTGCGAGATCCGTGATTTATGGAATGAGGACGTGTCAGGGTGGAATTGGGATAGGGTGCGCGATTGGCTGGGCCCTGCCGCCTTGGCGAAATTGGGTGCGTCTAATTTGTCGATCAGTGACGCTCAAGACGAGCTCAGATGGGCACCCAACCAGGGAGGCACCTTCACCCTTGCTTCAGCCAGAGCCATCATCAGAGACATTCAACTCACGACATCCCCATCCGCAAAGTTTTGGCATGCGTGTATTCCGGCGAAATGGTCCATCCTCCTCTGGCGTGCCGAGCGTCGGAAACTCCCCACTGATGATGCCGTCAAATCCTTCGGAACCAGTCTGGCGTCCAGATGCCACTGCTGTGTTAATCATCATACTGAATCCGTCGATCACGTTCTCCTTTCTGGGGAGTCTGCCTCCATCATTTGGACCAACCTACACTACAAGTTCAAAATTGTCCCCACAAACGGGGGCACCAACGATCTGATGGCCAGATGGAACACGTCTCATGGACATCAGATCGTCGCTGCCGCCGCTCTTTGGGTCTTATGGAAAAACAGGAACAAATACAGATTCGAGGGACGTCAGTTGTCGACTCCCCAATTGTACAGAGAGGTGGTTCGGCAAATTTTCAAAAGACAGAGGTGTTGTTCTCACACCTCGAGCCAGTTTTGGGGCGTCCTGGGCGGCTGACTGAGGCAGGAACGCTGTTCCCTCGGGAAAGCCCTATGTCCGCCTAACCTTCTGATGCTCGGTCCGGTTACCGTTTTGTGGGAAACACTTGGTACTTCTGTCTTTGTTTCCTTTTTTTCCTTGGTTTTGGGGCGGTCATTTCGTGTGGCGCGCTTTCTTGTATAGGCTTCGGCATTTTGTGCCTATCATTCAATAAAGGTTCTGTTTCCAAAAAAAAAAAAAAAAAAAAAAAAAAAAAATATATATATATATATATATATATACACACACTTTTAGAAAATATTTACATTCTTATAATCAATATTTATATATTCCTTTTTATAACATAAAATATAATAAAACCCTTTGAGGAAAATAAAGTTTATCTCGTATATGAAACCCTATAAGAAAATATGCTTTAGACAATAAGCTATTTATATATATATATATATATATATATATATATATATATATATATATATATATATATATATATATATATATATATATATATATATAAAGCCTATACTAGTATATCCGAAATAAACTAGCCTAAATTATTTAAACCCAAATTCTTATTTTAGAACATCAACTATGAGCATAAAATATTTGAGCATATTTTAAATATACTTATAGATATATAAATTTATTTTAAAAATATACCTATATAAACTCTATCTTTTAAAAGTATAAATATAAAAGCCCAATCAAATATAATCCAAAACTTTACTACTAAATAATCCGAAATAGATTAAGCCCAATATTAGGGCCCAATGACTAAAATTAATATTCAAACCTAAGGCCCAAACTATATAATATAAGTTTAATAAACATGATTAATAGATAATATACATTTATTTTATAAAAACAATAATACTGATAAAATAACATTAATAATAACATAAATAATTAATATTAATATACCAGTATATATTATATACATAAACTGTACAACACCTATACATATATAGAACTAAATCCCTTTTCTCTCCATACTGCTAGCAACGGCTTCATAACCCAATCCTCTTTTATTAATTCATGAATAACAATAAAACAACACGAAAGAAAACAAAACAAAACAAAACAAAATACCAAAAGCTGAACTTACCTAAAAAAGGAGAAGAGGAGAAAGGATCATTTGGAGAGTGTGGTTCTTCTCAGAGAGCGATTGAAGGGAGGGAGAGTGGCGGAGACGAAGGCGCCATGGAGGAGGCGCTCACTTCTGGAGCTCTGGTGGGCGCCTCTGGGAATAGCGGTACCTAGCAGGGGCTCGTCGCCTGGAGGAAGCGCACGACGCTGGAGGAGAGTCGGGATCAAGACGGCACGAAGATGTTCGAAATGGAGGAGCCGAGTATTACACGACGATAGCGGAGAACAGCTCGCGTAGGAAAACGAGCTCAGCAGACTCGCTGGCAACGGAGGGTGTTTCACGCCCGCGGTTGGGCTCTTGCTCGGAGGAGCGCTGCGGCACGGGAGCATGGGGTCGGCGGGGCTGGCCACATGAGGCAACACGGTCGGGATTCCTACAGAGGATTTGGTGATGCCGACATCTGTGCATGGAGGAAGAGAGGAAGGCAGAGGCGGCAGGTCAGGCGGATGCCAGTGGAGGTAAGGTATTGGTAGTTATGGTATTAGTAGCGGGGTGATTTGTGTGATAGTGATGTATGGTGGTAGAAATGACGAAGATAGAGTCGGGAAGGTGATAGGTGCCGGTGTCGAATAGAAGGGGGACCGGATGGCACATAATTGCCAGTTTGAGTGTTGGGGTCGTGTCTAAAATAGATGGAGCAACTTTTCGATAAGGCAAGGCCGAACGCCTACACCAGCACATGACACGATCACACATATCGTTGGAGGCATAAACAATGTATGGAAAATGGCCAATCAGCTAAGGAAAATAGAGTAACAGAGTCGCTATTTTGTTTGCCATGAACGAAAGTTATACGAACTTTTGGTATTACAAACGAGAAGAAGTACAAGAGAAATCATAAACATAAGATCTAAGTACAATTTGATTCTGGGGAAGTGTGATGATAGAGATCGAACACTTTAGTGGTCCCTTTACTCCATTAATGATCTAACGATGAGAAGAACTTGCTCCAACTTTCTAAATGCCTGTGAGTAGATGATCTGGGTTTGCCAATCATGAAGCAGTCGAAGGATCCCAATGAAGGAAGACTTCTTCTATATATAGGCTAACTTATATACAATGTACGAAGGGGCTTTTGGCGTGCAAGAACGCTGCGTGCATGAAATGTGGCTGAATCTATCGTAACTGTACTGTTAGACTACAGATGAGCTGACACATGGCACTTGTTGAGATTCTTTTGTTGCTGAGATCTTGGGTGGTTGGCACCCATTCATAAACATGACTGAGTCAATGACGCGTGTCTTGTGCACATCGCTCAAAGATCTCATTCTGTTAAAATAAAATATATTTGATCATATCTAATAGATACTATATATTTGCTGGCCATGTGGCCCGTTTCAACAAGAGTTGCACTTTCGAAGCGTAAGAGTAGTTGCACTTTAGGAGCATCAGAACAGCTGCACTTTGAAGCGCTGATTAGGGAGCTACGCTTTTGGGGTGCTAGGCTGGCTACCTTTAGGAGCGCACTGGAGGCCATGATATTGACTGATAAATGATATCTGATATATGACATCTGCTATCTGACAGCTGACCATTGACAGCTATCTTCTGACATTTGTGTTAGCTTGCTATAAATGTTAAAGTGATGGCCCGGAGCTTGAGATGAGGCTACGCCTTTGGCGATGCACTTTTAGGATCTGCGCTTTCAGCTACTGCACTTGTAGGTACTCTGAGGCACTACACTTTTGGCTATCCAGAGTTGCTGCAGTTTTCGAGGTGTCTTGGTTAACAACTCCTTAATTTCTGCCACTACGTGGGGCTCGATAAGTGATAACTAAAGACTTAGTCAGAAATCTCATAAATGAGATTCATTGTGATGAATACAAGGTTCATTCAATTAACTCGGAGCCATTGAAGCTTCCATTTGGCGTGTGAGTTTGACCACACAGCCTATAAATTAGGGTATTTTATGGCACAGCTCATTCGTGCATTTTCTCTCTCTCACTTCATGTCGGAGATAATGCTTTACTCTAATGACTGTGGGTCTTCTCCTTGGCGAGCTTGGCAAATATTTTGCCAGTCGGGGGCTAGGATTGTAAAACTCTTTGTTCACGAAAGTAGCAAGCTTGATGAAGGAGTCTTTGAGAAGAACACTGCTGACTATGGATGGAGTTGTCACTAGTTATGCAGCAAATTAGCTATACTTTGGTCCTAGATGATGCCGAGCGCCAAGATGTTGAGTACAGTGCCTTAGATTTATTGCCATTCCTATCCATGTCCGGTCCGCGCTTAGGAGCTGTACCGAGAAAAGGCCCTTTACTTAGCCTACATTGTAGGGGCATCGAAAAAGGTGCTTTTTCTAGCATACATTGTGAAATGCTTGTTAGGCTTGCGCTTTGTATGTTGCGCTTTTACGTGTTGCGCTAAGTAAGCTGCGCTCTTATATGCTGCGCTCTTATATGCTGCGCTTTTGTGTGCTGCGCTTTTTATATATTGAGTAGGTAGATAGCTCTACTTATGTAATCATGAACATGAAGAATCTGTAACAGACATATATTGTTTTGTAATCATGATTCATTAATAAAGAATCTCCTTTATGCACTTTTCTCTCATTTGTACTGTGCTTTTTTTAATGCTGTTTGTATGAAGTGCATAGCAGTTCGATAATTTTGTCTTCTTTTGTAGATGCTGCACTTTTTTTTGCTTTTTATGCTTCTACAAGACCCCCTTCAAAGTTTTGAAATACTTTTAAAAAGAAGAATAAAAAATGGCATATGGCTTGGGAAGTGTGCAGCACTTTGCTGGCAGGCTGTCATCATTTAAGAGAGTGAGTAACCGTCAACAATTACTGCCTCAGTCGTCATTTAATTAATGATAATGACTCCTCTTTTTGGGGAAGAGATCAAGAGTGATTTCATTCCACGACTGCACGTGCTTCGAAGCATTTCTTCAAAATCGAAGCATTTCTTTGGTTTTATCTATTGACACGTGTCTTCTCCTATAAATAGGGATATTTTTAAAAGGGAGAAACTTTACTCTGTTCCTTTTTTTGAGTTTTTAAAAGAAAGAGACTCATTCTTCTTCCCCAACAAAAACCCTAGTTTTAATGGCCCCCAAGACTCCAAGATCACCCAAAGTTTCTAAGGCCCAAAAGGCTAGTACTGTGAGCACTAGTAAGGCCAAGGAGAAGAGGCCGGCTACCGAAGTTGCTGCTGATGATGATGCTCCGGTCATCGATGAACATGCACACTCCAATGTGCAAAGAGCCGTCGCGGGTAGGCTTCATGTCTTCATTTTCACAGTAATAGCCTGTGATAGGTGCTCATGCATAAGTGTTTGCTTTTTAAGCAACACTTCAAAATATGCATCGATGCCCTAATTGTTGATGCGCATGGGCACTACTTTTCAAAGTAGTGCCTGGAAGATGCGTTGATACTTCTTTTGCTGACGGCATAGGTGCTACTTCTTGAATTAACGTCTGTTAGATGTGCTGATGCTTCTTTTGCTAATGCGCATGGGCGCTACTTTTTGAAGTAGCAACTGGAAAATGTGCTGATTCATGCTGGTGTGCAGGGCCAAGCTTGCTTGCTGATACGCAGGGCAACTGAATAATGCCTGCACTGAAGCTTGCTTGCTGATACGTCAGGCCATTGAACAGTGCCTGCGCTGAAGCTTGCTTGCTGATACACAGGGCCACTGAATAGTGCCTACACTAAATCTTGCTCGCTGATGCGCAAGGCCACTGAACAGTGCCTGCACTGAAGTTTGCTTGCTGAAGCGCAGGACCACTGAACAGTGTCTGCTATGAAGTTTGCATGCTGATACGCAGGGCCACTGAACAGTGCCTGCACCAAAGTTTGTACGCTAACGCACAGGGCCATTGAACAGTGCATGAGCTGAAGCCTTTTGCACATGTCTTATATAAAATTTCTAACTTTTTTGCTTGTTTTATGTGCAGTTTCCATGGTTATTCCCCCGATTCGACGAGATCCTCTTCGACTCGTCTGTCTGTTCTCTATGTATGAACTTCGACGAGGAGGTGTTAACCCTGTAAAAGAGTTAATTGCCCGAGGTCAACCAGAACATCGATTGCCAATGATAGACCTCCAATACTTCGCTTACATCCAACGTATGACGGGTCGAGGTAAGCTCTCGGTCAGTAATGCCGCTGGTAGAGAGATGTTGAAGCCTAAATTTCTTTTTGGAGACAAGTTGATCTCTAAAGAGACAAAGATCCTGAAGCTCAAGGAGGAGTGGTATTTTGGCAGTTATGACCTTAGCATGTATGTTCCTCCGACCGAACGATAACGTCCTCTTTCTGTCTTCTCCTGCTTTGTCAAAAAATGACGTATAGAGTAGGATCTGACCCCTACTCAGGAAGGAGTGCTGGCAGGCCATTCCAAACTGGACTCCCGCTCCAGAAAGAGAGATGCTTTTACGTATGTCCTGATGGCCCATCCTATACTTTGACATTATTGTATCCGAGTCACCAGTACAACGATTTGACCCTGGCCATTAATCCTTTTGGGGCTTCCATTTTTGCCTACCAGATTCTCACAGAGGAGGTCTCGTACTCGAAGGGAATCTTTCGATTATAAGGTTGGGTCCACCTTGAACCCAAGCGGCGTAACATAACCTTCTGGATATTGGCCAAGTACGTGAAGGAACTGAGAGAGATTGGCCTGTACCATGTTGTTAGAGGTACTAAATACGGGATGGAGATCAACCAGCACCTATTCTTGGCCCTGCTGGAATTGTACAATCACCATATCGAGACGTTCTATACTCATGGGGGAGAGTTGGGCTGGCACTTCATAAGATGTTTATAATCTCGAGGCTGCCCTGGGGCGAGAAGCCGTACGAAGAATATAGTCCCTGTAATGAGGAGTTTATAGGATTGAAAGCACAACATCCTAAGATGATGGATGTATACAAGCAGTTGCTATGCTATCACCAAGTGTGCACACATCACGATGCTCAAAAGACATCCTCATACTTCTTCCTAGAGGGATTATTTTTTTACAGAACAGCCACAGGACCGAGACACGTCCATTTCACCTGTCATAGGGAATATACCGCTACAGAAGTCGAGGCAATATGAAAGAAGCGAGGAGACAAGCCCCACGGTGGATGCTGAAGGGAAACCAATCTCTATGGTTCACAGTTATTTCTGTCAAAATATGTGCACCATGACTCCAAATGTGGTGATGGTTGTCTTTCTGATGATATCTACGCACTTGCGTGACACCCGAGGGTTCTGGGTCCATAGGGCGAGTGAGTAGGAACCTTATCATGACGGTCGTGAAGCTGTTGTTTGGACACCGTCTTGCTCTCCTACCTGTCATGGTCTGCAATACTCAGTGAGGCTTACAAGAGTTTTTGAAGAGGATTATCAAGCATGGCGAGAAGGGTGGTGAATTTCCACGGATGAAGCTTCCCTACCATTACCTGATGGCTTGGTTGGTGTTATACCACCCGGGTTTAATGGACTCCGGTCCGAAAGAAGGTCACATGGATGGAGACGCCTCCATACGCAGATATCGCCGAAAGAAGAGGATTCATCACAGTATTCCCGTTTTTAGATGGGTGCTGGGACATTTGACCGACTATGACTTCTTCAGAATCCCATCGTCCTACTTAGGCTTTCACGGGGAGATGCCCTGGAGGACAAGGGCGACCAGGCATATATCTTGACGCGTGGAGCTTTCTATTGGTTACAATCCATCTGGCCGTCATATTTGGTGTACAGAAACCTGAACCTTGTATTTCTGGAACCTTATCAGCCGAGTCGGTTCGTACGTTAATTTAGTTACAACCAAATGATGATGGATAACCCGATCACATGCTTGAACTAAGAAAGGAGTTTGCTGGATGGCGCACGCGTATGACATTACTATAATGCTTGGTGTACTTGGGCAAGCTTTATAGGACCCAAGATCTGTCGCAAATTACAAATTCTATACTACACCATAAAGTTTATTGCTCGGTAAACAATTTTTTGCCGGGTTACAATCAGAAACGAAGTTTTATCGTTAGGACGAAGATGGAGGCTTCTCCGGGCGTCCTCAAGCGCATATGAGATCAGCTACCACCGGGTGGAAAGGCATCAGAGGAGTCAAACGCCTCCCCATAAGAAGAAGAAGAGGCCCCCGTGGTCCCACCTTTGTAATGTCAGGGCCCTACAGAGGTGAGATCTCCCATTTAAGAGGGTTAAGCGGGTTGCCATAAGCTGACCATATCGGATCAGCCGGCTTCATTGCCCGTTGAACGGAAGAAAGGACAGCCCATTGAGTCCTCTTCCCAGGTATCTGCCTACTTTTTACTTTATCAACTTTGGGATTTTCTCCTTATTCTACTTTGTTTGTGCAGCCTATAAAGAAGTCAAAATGGTTAAAGAAAAACATGACTGATTGCGCGTTTGAAGTCATCAAGGATCTTCCCGAGGCAGCTGCTACCAGGGTACCCATACGTCCAACTGTTAGGCTTGAGACCCTATCCCATCTGAAGGCCCTCTATCGTGTAGGATCGATGGTGCCTTCTAGAGGATGTGAATAGAGTACAACGGAAATATTTACCAATTTAAAATCTAAGCCGGTAAAGCAAATATATAAATGAACTTAAATGCAATGAAGTAAAGAAATAAGTAAGTGGAGGCAAGAAAGTAATATGCAAACACCAAGGTTTATACTGGTTTTCCTCTGAGAGGACTAGTCCAGTTCGCGAGAACTCTTACTAGATATAATCCACTATTTTGAATAGAGATTACACCGCGTGCTTTACTCTGAAGAACACGCCAACTTCAACACCATCACGTTTTTCCCCGAAGCGTACGATCAAATTTCAAAACACCTTTCTGAGAAAATCTTTTATACACTAAGCTTGTACAACTCGAATACTCCTAATCAAAAACCACCGACACTAGAAGAATGGGAGTTGTCTTGGAGATTTGAAGATTCAAGATTTGTGAAGTACATAGGAAGCTCAGAAATAGATAGAGAAGATGAAGATTGAATGAGTGATTAGAAATGACAAAATCTTCCCTATTTATAGGAATTTTTGAGACAGAGTTCGGGCAGAACTCGGTTAGGGCAACGTTCATATTTTTGAACGTTTGAGATCCAAAAGACTAGGGAATGCTGATAGCTATGAGTGATCCTAGGGGACCAAGTTCGGTCCGAGTTTGGGCAGAACTCTGGTTGAGTTTGGTTGCTAGGGATTCAACGTCAATTGGTTTAGCTTTTGGATATTGGTTTTGGTTTGGGTCAAGGATTGGATTGGTTATTTTTGGTTTAGGATTGAACTTCTATATGCCAGTGATCCTGACACACAACTTTTCTAGACTGAATAAGAGAAAAATACATAATAAAGTAAGAAAAATTTATAGAGATGAAATCTGCGATCTTTTGTTTCTTTTCATACCGAGCTTGGAGTTTTAAGTCATTTATCAAAATAGGTTTGACCATGGCTAAATGGGCCAACAATCTCCCTCATTTTGATAATTTGACAAAACTATGATTGATACTTAAGAATTTGTTCAGCTCGGTTCGAAAGAAGACTTGATGCACTTGATCCGGTACAAAAGGTATGGTAGTAGCTTTGGCCTTGAATATTGGTATAATATATTTGCTTCCCCGTAATGTACGGTCAAGTCTTGTTACTCCTCCGTATCAAAGCATATAGGCTGAATATCTGTAAAAGTCTATAAAGACAAGAATCTCCAAAAAAATTTGAGTATAACTTCAAAACTGTTGGTCATAACATTGTAAGCATTAAGTATCTATTATATTACTCTTCCATTTTGTCACATTAATAGTAGTAGTCAACACAATCTTGATGAGAGACGAACAGTAACATTTAAAGAATGCACAATGCTGAAAATAGGAAATATTGATATAAACTGAAATAGATAGAGTTCATATAACTAGTTAACTAAAATGAAACTGATAATGCTTGAAAGAAGCATTTATCACTAATACATAGTCATAAAAAACTAGAAACATAACTAGTGGTGGTCTATCACGAGGAAACATATCTTCAATCATCATCCTCATCATCATCAGCACCTGCCGCCCTAGAAGGACCAGTCTTAGCAGATCGGTTGGGATCATAACAGACAACAGCATGGTCAAAGTATTATTGAGTGGCTTGGTGAAGAAGATGATGATTTTGAGGGTTTAAATAAAGAGGAGACCCGACTCTCCAGCTTCTGTTTGGATTCACCCAGACCGAGTTCGGTCTGAGTTCGGCCAAAACTCTGACCGAGTTTGGTCCATGGGTAATCAGGACAGAATTGGAAAGTTTATGATAGGGTTTAACATAAATGCAAAGATGACTTAGAAATATTTGTGTTAAAAAAATATAATTTATATTAATGAACCAAAAGACACAAACCGTATAGAATATTTCGGGTTAGCTGTAGGGGACGGATCCCAGCTAGCGGTAGTCCGTAGACACTTGGCACCGTATCGCTTAGACGTCTTCTTGTCAAAAGGACCCTTTCGGCTTATAACTAAAATAGTTTATACGAATTTATGAATTTCAATTAGTTAACACTTAATTATATGACTTCCACATCCACAATTCCTAATTCTCTTAGTATAAAGTTAAAACAATCTTCAACCAAGGGCTTAGTGAAGATATCAGCTAGTTGATGTTCAGTGTCAACAAATTCTAAATTAATATCATCCTGTAAAACATGATCTCTAAGAAAGTGATGTCTAATTTCTATATGTTTAGTGCGAGAATAACATATAGGATTCTTCGTCAGATTAATGAAACTAGTGTTATCGCAGTAAATAGGGATGTGGTTAAACGATAATTGATAGTTTTCCAAAGTTTGCTTCATCTACAAAATTTGAGCACAACAGCGTCCTGCGGCTATATATTCAGCCTCGGTTTTTGATAATGCAATAAAATTTTATTTCTTAGAAAACCAGGAGACTAATGACTTTCCTAGAAAATGACATATGCCACTGTTACTTTTCCAATCAACTTTGCATCCAGCAAAATCCGTGTCTGCGTAACCTATCAGGTCAAATGAATCGGTTTTGGGATACCAAAGACCAGTCATCAAAGTTTCTTTAAGGTATCGTAGGTTACGTTTAACGTCGCTCCCATATGATTCTTTAGGACAAGACTGATATCGTGCACATAAGCATACAGAGAACATAATGTCAGTTCGACTAGCAGTTAAATATAGTAAACTACCAATCATACCACTATACTTACGTACGTCAGTTGGTATACCACTTTTATCTATATAAAGCTTCGTAGACATTGCCATAGGTGTACCGATAGGTTTGACGTTATCCATGTCAAATTTTTTTAGCAAGTCTTTTGTATATTTTGCTTGATTGATGAATATTTCTTATGAACTTTGCTTGATTTGTAGCCCGAGAAAGAATAATATTTCTCCCATCATGCTCATTTTGAATTCACTCTGCATACACTTAGCAAACTCGTTACATAGCATCTCATTAGTTGATCCAAAAATCACGTCATCCACATATATCTGCACTAATAAAATATTCTTATCCAAACATTTTATAAAGAGAGTAGAATCAACCTTCCCTTTTGAAAAGCCATGTTCGAGCAAGAAATAACTAAGGAACTCATACCATGCACGAGGTGCTTGTTTGAAACCATAGAAATCCTTGTGTAGCTTGAATACGTGATCAAGATTTTTGAAATCTTCGAATCCAGGAGGTTGTTTTACAAAAACTTCTTCTTTTATAAAACCATTTAGAAAAGCACTTATAACATTCATTTGAAAAAGTTTGAAACCATAAAAACTTGTAAAAGCATAAAGCATTCGAATGGATTCTAGTCTAACAATTGGAGCATACATCTCATCATAGTCAATACATTATTCTTGATTATAGTCTTGAGCTACTAGACGTGCTTTGTTGCGTGTGACTAAACCATTCTTATCTAATTTATTTCAGAACACCCACTTGGTACCAATGATCGAATGATCAATAGATCTGGAAACAAGTTTCCAAACTTGAATCTGTTCATATTGGTTTAGTTCCTCTTGCATTACAAAAATCCAAAATTCATCATTAAAAGCTTCTAAAATATTTTTAGGTTCTATTTTAGAAATAAATGCAACATTAGCAACTCTCTCTCTTATGCTTGAGCGAGTACTTATACCTCTTGATACATTACCTATTACCAGTTCTTCCAGATGGTCTGGCGTAAACCGCAATCGTTTTGGCAGACTTTCCAAATAGGACGAGGATGGTGTATCTTTTGATGTTCTGTTAGAGGGAGTTTCTCTTCTTCATTGTCACTATCATCTTTGCGTTGACTATTCAACTCATCAAATGTAACATTTATTGACTATTCAACGACAAGTGACCTCTTGTTGAATATCTTGTATCCCTTAATTTTTTCTGCATACCCCAAGAGTATGCCCTCATCAACTTTTTTATCAAATTTTTTGATGTTGCCTTTTGTATTAAAAATGAAACATCTGCAACCAAAGACCTTGAAATAGCTGATGTTATGAGTTCTATTTAACCATAATTCATAAGGAGTCTTTTTAAAGATAGGTCTAATAAGAACTCTATTCAGAACATGGCATGCTGTATGGACAGCTTCTGTCCAAAAATATTTTGGAAGATTATACTGGTTTAGCATAACTCTGGCCATATTGCCAAGAGTTCTATTCTTCCTCTCCATAATGTCATTCTGTTGAGGAGTTCTGGGCAAGCAAATTCATGTGATAGTCCATTTGAATCACAAAAAGATTTAAACTCATGGTTATCGAATCTCCTCCATGATTACTTCGTATTCGAGTAAGCATGAATCCTTTCTCATTTTGTACCTTTTTAAAAAAAGATACAAATTTCGAAAAGGTCTTCTTTTTATTTGCAAGAAAGTAAACCCAACTATATCGTGAATAGTCATCAACTATCACGTAAGTATATACCTTACCGTCAAGACTGGTGATTCTACTTGGTCGAAATAAGTCCATATGTAATAATTGCAGAGGTCTAAAGCTACTTACAGCATTTATTGATTTGAAAGATGATCTAGATGCCTTGTTTTTTTCACATTCGGCACAGACTATATCTTTCTTGAAAGTGATATCAGGTAAGCCTTTTACCAATTTATTGGTGGACAATCTTGCAATAGTATCCATGTTCGCTTGTCCAAGACGCATATGCTATACCCAGCTTTCGTCTTGAGTTGTGAACAAACACTTTCCTGTACTATTAGTCTTTTCTGACAGATATAGTAAATATATGTTGTCCTCTCTTATTCCCTCAAAGAAAGTTATTCCAGAAGTTTTATCATAAATAAAATATTTATTCTTAATAAAATTAATTCAATAACCATGATCAGTCAGTTGACTAATACTTAGCAGGTTATGTTTTAATTCTATTACTAAGCATATATTTTTAATAATGGGTGAGGAAGAAGTACATATGTCGCCAATTCCAATAATGTCTTTAAGGTTGTTCCCAAAGGAGACATAGCCCTCTTTCTTCATCGATAGAGTTACAAACAATGTGTTATCACATGTCATGTGCCTGGAGCAACCACTATTGAGAATCTACTTGCTTCTAGTGGGATGAGGAAGGTCCACCTACAATACAAGTTGAATATGTAACCTTTGGTACCCACTTTCTTGAGGGTCATGATATGTTAGTTTTTGGAATCCATGCATACACATTCAGATCTATTGCTTTCTTATGTTACACTGGTGTGATATATGCACTTTCATACCATAATAATGACATGTAGCAGAAGTTTTAGTGCTCGGAGTAGTTCGAAGATCATGTATATGTGTTTTTGAAGATGTGTTTGTTTTCTTATTGTGTAAAAAAAGTATACATTTATGCATGGCTTCTGACAGTTCTAGCAGAGTTGGTCGTGTTGTGTTTGTGCTTGGCCTTGTGACTTGTGTTCACCTGAGCTATGAGTTTGACAACATGTTTGTCCAATTTGATCTCTAACTTTTTAGAGACGTCACAGGCTTCATTGTACTTGGCCGTGAGTGCATCTATTCTCTGAGCAGCAATATTATACTTCTTTTTCTCTAGTTCATAGAGATTGTTAAGTTTTATATTTTCTTGATTGGTTTTTTCAAGCTTTTCAAGAGTATCATGTAAGCTTAACTTTAAAGAAGTAATCTCATTTGTGTCACTAGAAGAATCTCTAATATCTTCTAGTATTGGAGATTGCTTTGAACTCAGATTGTACAAATTTTAGTTCTTTCTTAGCTCTTTTGTAAAGTCTATCATTTTTCTCTAATCTTCTAACAGATCAGCGAAAGCATCAGATAGTTCATCGAAAGTAAATTCTTCATAGAGAGGGTTCAAGATTATATTAGCATCTATAGCCATAATGAAGTATGTGAAGGAAACTCTAGAGGGGGGTGAATAGAGTATGTGTCAAAATTACTCAATTAAAAAATAACTCTATTCAAGTCCAACCAACAGAAAGTATAATCAGAAAATAAATACAGAATATAAATAGAGATCATAAAAGCATACGCAGACACAATATTTTTTAACCTGGTTTGCCTCGTGGAGGACTAGTCCAGGCCTGAGAACTCTAGCTCAGGATTGAAATTCACTATTTGTGAAATAGTGTACAACCACGTGCCTTTACTCAGAACAGCACGCCAACTTCTTACAGATTTGCAGATGGTAAAACTTGGAATTGTCCAAGTGACTTCTTTTGAAAACTTTTGCACATAAACTTCTAGCTGACTCGCACTCAGCACTTTTGGGATGTTCCGATGGAGTTCATAAAAATAGTTATTGAGATATTTGGCTCGAAGCTTGCAAGGACGTGTGTTAGGAGAACACAACGCATCCTTGAAACATCACCGAGAAACTAGAAATGTCGGGCATCAACAAGTCTTTCCCAAGTGTTGGGTTCTAGGAGTTCAAGGTAATCGGCAAGTTTAAAATTGTCAAAAGATATGTCAATGTCGACGACACATGAATAAATCCTAGTATCATCATGAGTCATATTGCAGTAAAACATCTGGATGGCATTGAGATATACGAGGGATGAAGTAGTGACGAGTTCATCAAGGCATAAATCGTGAAAGAGTGAATCATATGTAGAAAATATGGTGAAATTTATTAAATGGCCCGGGAACACACTACGTGAGCGGAAGTCGGAGTACTATTCATTGGATGCTTCCAATGAGACAAAGATGTGCTCATTAAAGGTGTGTTTATTTGGTGGTGGTGCTGGATTGAACAAAAGGTGAATAGGAGGAGGAGGAGGAGGGTTAGATGAAGGTGCTTCCTCACTTCTCATCCTTTTTCCTCTACCAAATAATTTTGGAGCCATTGACAATGGAGAAAAATAGAAATATGAAAAAGATGGAAGAAAATGAGTTATACCTCACACAATTTTTTGGAAATGGAAGAGAACCTCCACAAATCCTAGATCCTTAAGTTTGCGAAGAGAAAACCCTAAGATTTAAGATTTCTAGGGTTAGGGTTTGGAGAAAGGTTGAAGGTGATAAGAATGAAGAAAGGGGGAGGAAATTCGGGTATTTGAAAGTAGGGCCGACAACTCGTGTTAAATTATAGCCATTGGATCAAAAATTTGGATGGCCAAGAGCTGTTGGAGGTTCTGAAAGCAGGCACATAGAGTTCGGCCCGAACACTGCGTTGGGCAGAGTTCGGCCCAAATTCTGGTGGGCTGATTCCATAACTCCAAAAAGAGTTAAAAAAATTGAGAAAGGGTATTGAAAGAAAATAATTTGTCTTAAATTATTAATAATGAATTTTATCCATCATAAAAGAATTTTATCCATCAACAATCTGGAAGGCTATATCATTGGTAACGGTACAATTGGTTATCCTCCTTCTCCCGTTATTAAGGATGTCTGTTTAGTGACCGAGTTAAAGCATAATCTGCTCAGCATTAGTCATCTTGCTGGTCATAGTTATGATATTGACTTTGATAAAACTAAATTCTTTATCTATGATAGATCATCTGGAGACATCGCTTTCGAAGGAATAAGAGAATATAACATATATATTTTCTATCTATCTAGAGATACTAACTGTTTAGGTTGATGTCTTTACACCCACAAAGATGAAAGACTATTATGGCATCAGCGTCTTGGGCATGCTAAAATGGACACCATATCGAGACTATCTACCGAGAAGCTAGTAAAAGGATTGCCTGAAATCACATTCAAAAAGGATACGGTATGTGCCGAATGTGAAAAAAATAAGGCTACCAAATCTTCTTTTAAATCCATCAACACTGTAAGTACCACTCGACCTTTGTAATTACTCTATATGGATTTATCTGGTCCTAATAGAGTAGCCAGTCTTGGCGAGAAACTCTATACTTTCGTTATTGTTGATGACTTTTCAAGATTTACTTGGGTCTTCTTTCTTGCAAACAAAAGTGATACTATTTTAGTTTTCAAAATATTTTCCAAAAAAGTCCAAAACGAAAAAGGCTACATGATTACTCGTATCCGAAGTGATCATGGTAGCGAATTCAAAAATTATAATTTTGAAAAGCTTTGTGAGTCAAATGGTTTTGGTCATGAATTTTCTTGTCCTAGAACTGCTCAACAAAATGGTGTTGTGGAGCGAAAGAATATAACTCTAGGCGACATGGCCAGAGCCATGCTGAATCATTTTTTACTTTCGAAATACTTTTGGACAGAGGTTGTCAACACTGCATGCCATGTTTTAAATAGGGTGTTGATTCATTCTATTTCGAAGAAAACTCCCTATGAACTTTGGATTGGTAGGACTCCTACTATTTTTTATTTTCGAGTGTTTGGTCGTCACTGTTTTATCCTTAATACCAAAGACAACTTAGGCAAGTTTGATGCCAAAGTTGACGAAGGTATCTTTCTTGGATATGATGCCAAGAGCAAAGGATATATAGTGTTCAACAAACGCTATATGATTGTTGAAGAGTCTACTAATATCACATTTGATGAGTGTAATAGTTTACCTGCTATCCCCGACGACGATGTTGATGTTAGGGTTATATACTAAAAGCATCACTTTTTTAGTAACCTTATTTCCTTAAATTTTGAATGAGAATCATATGGGCAAATGTTTACATATTGTATTTGTTGCAAGTGTTAATGCAAATGTCTGATATTCTATATTGTAGATAATATGGTGTATGGTGTCACACAGAAGATCATATTATCAGTTCCCTATGGAGTATATAAATAGTTCACAACCTAGATGGACTTGGACAATCTATTGGAAAGGTTATAGTGTAATCAGGTATTAGTCTATCTTGACTATAGGTTTAAACTAGTACACTTTGTGTGTATTGAACAAGACCACTTGAGGTTGTTCTTTTTGTACTGACTACATAAGAGAACAAACACCTCTGTTATTATGGATGCTTGTGCTCTTAACCCGGATATAATTACGAACATGTATATGCAGTGTGCATTATTTTGACTCATAAAAGAGTGAGATTCATTATGGATCAACATCCTCTATGAATTGGATAATAACATTGTATGTATGATGGGCTGTTGATTATAAATGGAATCCATGTCCCGATACATCGGGTTGATGATGTCCCCTTAAGGAGCTCATAAGGATTATCATGTAAACCCTGCAGGTGGATTATATCTGACATGACAAATAAAGTTGAGCGGTACTACTTAAGGATAAAAGATGTCAAATCAATATAGTTGTCAGTAACTTAATTTGATCGACGAACATACGATATCTTAACATGGGGAGCCAAACGAGCATATAATAAAAGGAGCCCACAAACATAACTTGGAATTAGGGAGGTAGTACAACAATAGCTCATTAGTGGACTGAGCTATTATTAATGGGCCTGGATTGTGTGTTCGGGCTGAACACGAAATATCAAGATCCGTTAGGAGGCCTAACCCTAATTTCTCCTCATGGTCCCTGCCGTAGCCTATATATATCCTCTATTCTCTGGCCGCCATATTACCGATCAAAAATATGAAATTTTCTCTAAATTTGTGATTCACGTAAGGAGGGAAAGAAAGGACTGCCAAGGAGAAGAAAAGGTTGGAAGATCGTCGCCCACACGACATCCAACTTCAGGAAGGAAAACGTGCAGAATATCTTGGGGTCGTCTGCTCGAGATTGCCAGGAATTACTTGTCTCCTTTCCGCCGCAGGTATAATTCATGAACCGTAGTTTCCGCCTATGAAGGGTTAGAACACGTATTAGATCTGTTTAACTTTCTATCGATCAATACGCACACCAAAGGAAGGGTCCTGGGAATCCCCAGTTCCATCAATTGGTATCAGAGCCACTTTGGATCTACGTATTGATTGATACGTCCATGTTGTCCAATAAAACCTGTACTGTGTAATAGTCGGTAGATGTAGATCTGTTCTAACTCGATTTTGCAGGCATCTTAGATCCAACTATTATGGTCCAATGTATGTTTTTGATTGTGTTGTTTAAACCACGGACATGTCGTAGATGTTGTTGTTGTTGTGGATGTAATTAAAATCACGAGGGTTGATCGTGCTTATTATTTTAATTTTGCAATCTAGATTATATGTGAACTCCTTCGGGAGGCATAGGATTGATGTAATTTTAATTATTTTTGATCAATCGTGATGGCGGTGGTGGCTGTTTCTGACGTCGGACAAGATGCTGGAAGATGATAGAACCCCGAATAGATCTGCGCAGCGCCAGATTTTGGATTCGGATAGTTGAGGACGGGGCAGCAAAGATGACCATAATAGTTGGATATTTTCTATTATTTTTGTCATTTTGCTTTTTCTGATTATGTATGTTTATTATTGTATGGTTGTTTTTTTTGAAAAACCAAGCCTACATTAATAATGGACAACATGGACATAATATCAACTACTAGAAAAACCCTCATTGTTAAATAACTAAGTGGGAGAGGATATTTATTTAGTTTAAATCCTATGGTCTCCATTACTGGTTTGTAGGTGATGTAATTATACTTGCGTGTTGGCTATAGTGCTTTTCTCCATATCGGATGAGTATAATTATGGATCACCAGTACAAACTTCCTTAGGGATAATTGTAGAAAGTTACCTAGTATGTGTTCACTTCTCCATCTGAAGGAACTCATTACAAGGTAATGGACTTAGTATTAAGTAATGGTATACACTTAGATACAAATAATGGTATCCTCTCCATAGGAGTCACTGCTATTATTTGTATGACCAGAGCAAGACCAGCATATTAATTTTATTTGTCATAAAGTTATGTTGACATGATAGTAAAATTAATAAGAAAAACCTACTTGAACAAAGTTGAATTTGTATACGTCCACACTATCGTGGCATGCTAAATTCATGGTGTTCAAGGTGTTGGTGAATTTCTTATTATTGTTTTGAGGGAATCAATATTTAGTTAATTCAAAAAGTTTTTTTTGCCCTACATAATTTTATTTATGTGATTCTCAGGATTTCAAAAATGGGTTCTTTCAGTCCACTTATGGTGATTCTTAAAGAAAACAAACTTACTGGACCTAATTATATTGACTAGAAACATAATTTGTATATTATTCTGACTGCTGAGGAGTACAAATATGTACTTGTTGAGGAATGCCCACCTAAGCCTGATGCTAACTCTGATGAAGAGGTCAAAGAGGCTTATAAGAAGTGGAAAAAGGCAGATGAGATGGCGCGATATTACATTCTGGCATCTATGTCAAATGTACTGCAACATCAGCATCAGGCCATGGCCACTGCTTATGACATGATGTATACCCTCAAGGAACTCTTCGGACATCAGAGTAGAGCAGCTCGACAGTTTGCTATGAAATATTCGATGAATACAAAAATGGCTGAGGGTACACCAGTAAGGGATCATGTTCTCAAGATGATGGGTCATCTGAATGAGATGGAGATCCTTGGAGCTGAAATCGATGGAGAATTCCAGGTCGATATCATTTTCGGGACTCTGCCTAAAAGTTTTGACAATTTCTGCCTTAATTACAATATGAACAAAAGGTTGTATAGTTTGGCAGAACTTGCAAAAGAAATACTGGATGCTGAATCTCTCTTTAGGCAGAGTGGTCATGTTTTTGTCCCTAAAAAGGCTTCTACTTCTAAGCCAAAAGGCGGTAAGAAGAAGAATAACATTCAGAAATAGGCAAACTCAGTAAAGAAGGGCATGGGACCTCAAGGCGCGGTAAAAAAGCCGAAAGGCAAATGTTTCAAGTACAAAGGGTCAGGACATTGGAAGACTGATTGTCCACTTCTCAAACAAGGGAACAAAAGAAGGTATATCTCATTTACTAGTAGTTGAAACATGTTTAGTGGTGTTATCTACCGGCACCTGGTGTGTAGATACAGGAGCCACTAATCATGTCTGCAATACATTGCAGGGGTTCCAGGAAACCAGACGGCTCAGTGATGGAGAGATATGCTTGTTCATGGGTGATGCTACAAAAGTATCGGTCGTTGCATTAGGAGATTTTACTTTATCTTTTGGTAGAAATAAGTCTTTGACATTGAGATATTGTCTTTGTGCACCTTCACTTAGAAGGAATTTAGTTTCTGTTTCTATATTAGTTAAGGATGGATATTCAATTTATTTTAATGACAATATTGTTATTAGAAAGAATAAACATTTTATCTGTTCTGGTGCATTGGTTGATAATTTATATGTTATTAATCATATTTTGCCCACAATACAACTTATGGAAATGAATGTTATGTCATCTAACTTAAATAAGAGAAAAGAACCTTCTTGTATGAACCAAACATATCTTTGGCACTTGCGATTGGGGCATATTAACCTAAGAAGGATTGAAAGACTGGTTGAAGATGGACCTTTGAGTTCATTGGAAGTGGAGGCACTACCAGTCTGTGAATCCTGCTTGGAAGGTAAAATAACCAAAAGGCCTTTTACGGCAAAGGGGTATAGGGCCAAAGATGTGTTGGAGTTGGTTCATTCTGATTTGTGTGGACCCATGACTATCCAAGCTAGAGGTGGCTTTGAATATTTTGTCACATTTATTGACGACTATTCAAGGTATGGATACATTTATTTGATGCGCCGTAAGTCTGAGTGCTTTGAGAAATTCAAAGAGTACAAGGCTGAAACGGAGAAACGTTATGGAAAATGTATCAAGTCATTACGATCAGATCATGGTGGCGAGTACCTCTTTGGAGAGTTTAGGGATTATTTATCAGAGGCTGGGATTGCATCCCAATTGACTGCACCTGAAACGCCCCAGCAGAATGGTGTAGCCGAAAGAAGGAATAGAACTCTTATGGACATGGTTAGATCAATGATGAGTTATTCGGATTTGCCAGATTCATTTTGGGGATATGCTTTAGAGACTGCAGTTTATATTTTGAACTTCGTTCCTTCTAAGTCAGTACCTCTTACTCCCATAGAGCTGTGGATTGGGCGTAAGCCTAGTCTGAAACATGTTCGCATTTGGGGTAGTCCAGCACATGTACTGAATGGGAAAGCAGATAAGTTGGAATCTTGTACAGAAGTATGCTTGTTTGTAGGCTATCCAAGAGGAACAAAAGGAGGTTTACTTTATAGTCCTAAGGATCAGAAGGTCATTGTTAGCACCAATGCCCGATTCTTAGAGAAAGACTATGTGATGAACCATAAACCCACAAGTAGAGTTGTTCTAGAAGAACTGAGACGTGAGACACCAAGTACTTCAGTACCAACAGTACAAGAGGATGAACCATAAATAACTGCACAACGTGTTACAAATGTTACACCACAACCGATAGTGCCTCGTCGTAATGGAAGGGTTGTGATACAACCTGATAGATATATGTTCTTGGGAGAGTCGTCAAACTTCATCCCTGAAGAACAAGATTATGATCCCTGTACCTACAATGAAGCACTCCAAGATAAAGATGCAGAGTCTTGGCAAAAGGCAATGATATCTGAAATAGAATCTATGGATTCTAATCAGGTCTGGGAGCTTGTAGAACTACCCGTTGGTGTAAAAGCCATTGGATGCAAGTGGGTCTATAAGAGAAAAAGTGGATCAGACGGTAAGGTTGAAACCTTTAAAGCTCGGCTTGTAGCAAAAGGTTTTACTCAAAGAGAGGGTATCGATTATGAGGAAACCTTTTCTCCTGTAGCCATGCTTAAGTCTATCCGGATTCTTTTATCTATTGCAGCTCATCTCGATTATGAGATTTGGCAAATAGATGTCAAGACAGCTTTCCTTAATGGAAGTCTTGAGGAAGACATCTATATGAAGCAACTAGACGGATTCATTGAAAAGGGCCAGGAGCATCTTGTTTGTAAGCTCAAGAAGTCCATTTATGGACTTAAGCAAACTTCCATATCTTGGAACATATGTTTTGATCAGGTGATAAAATCCTATGGATTTGATCAATGTCAGGATGAATCATGTGTATACATAAAGTGTGACGGAAACGTGGTGGTGTTCCTAGTACTTTATGTGGATGACATCTTGTTCATTGGAAACAATGTGAAGGTGTTATCAGATGTAATGGTATGGTTATCCAAACAGTTTGATATGAAGGACTTGGAAGAAGTAGGTCACATCCTTGGGATCAAAGTTCTACGAGATCGCAAGAAAAGGATGTTGGGCTTATCCCAAGCTTCCTATATCGATACTGTACTAACTCGTTTTAGTATGCAAAATTCTAAGAAAGGTTTCTTACCTTTTATACATGGAATTGCACTATCAAAGGAGCAGTGTCCGAGGACACCTAAAGAGATAGAGAACATGAAGGCAGTTTCTTATGTTTCAGCAGTAGGAAGCTTAATGTATGTAATGCTATGTACGAGACCAGACATCTGCTTTGCCATAGGCATGGTCAGCAGATATCAGTCTAACCCAGGACAAGAGCACTGGACTACCGTAAAGCATATTTTAAAGTACCTGAAAAGGACTAAAGAGTATATGCTAGTTTACCAAGCAGATAGTTTAGTTCCCTTGGGGTATAAAGACTCAGATTTTCAGTCAGATAGGGATTCCAGGAAATCTACCTCAGGTTATGTGTTTACTTTGGGAGGTGGAGCCGTTGTGTGGAGGAGTATCAAGCAAAAATGTATTGCTGATTCTACCATGGAAGCCGAGTCTGTGGCAGCCTCTGAGGCAGCCAAAAAAGCGGTTTAGCTCAGAAACTTTCTGTTGGACTTGGATGTGGTACCTAGTTTGCCAAAGTCTATTACACTTTATTGTGATAATAGTGGTACAGTTGCAAACTCGAAGGAACCACGAGCCCATAAGACTGGCAAACACATTGAGCGCAAGTACCACCTGATATGAGATTTCGTAAAGAAAAAAAGTTGCTGTGATTAACATAGCATCAGCCGACAACCTAGCTGATCCCTTTACAAAGAGCTTATCGGCTAAGGCTTTTGATAGTCATATTGAGGGAATGGGAGTCAGATTTGTAGCAGCATGGCTTTAAGTATAAGTGGGAGATTTGTAACAGTATACTGAAAAGCAATGCTTTGAGTATAAGTGGAAGATTGTTAGGGTTATATACTAAAAGCATCACTTTTTTAGTAACCTTATTTCCTTAAATTTTGAATGAGAATCATATGGGCAAATGTTTGCATATTGTATTTGTTGCAAGTGTTAATGCAAATGTCTGATATTCTATATTGTAGATAATATGGTGTGTGGTGTCACACAGAAGATCATATTATCAGTTCCCTATGGAGTATATAAATAGTTCACAACCTAGATGGACTTGGACAATCTATTGGAAAGGTTATAGTATAATCTGGTATTAGTCTATCTTGACTATAGGTTTACACTAGTACACTTTGTGTGTATTGAACAATACCACTTGAGGTTGTTCTCTTTGTACTGACTACATAAGAGAACAAACACCTCTGTTATTATAGATGCTTGTGCTCTTAACCTGGATATAATAACGGACATGTATATGCAGTGTGCATTATTTTGACTCATAAAAGAGTGAGATTCATTATGGATCAACAATCTCTATGAATTGGGTAATAACATTGTATGTATGATGGGATGTTGATTATAAATGGAATCCATGTCCCGATACATCGGGTTGATGACGTCCCCTTAAGGAGCTCATAAGGATTGTCATGTAAACCCTGCCGGTGGATTATATCTGACATGACAAATAAAGTTGAGCGGTACTACTTAAGGATAAATGATGTCAAATCAATATAGTTGTTAGTAACTTAATTTGATTGACGGACATACGATATCTTAACATGGGGAGCCAAACGAGCATATAATAAAAGGAGCCCACAAACATAATTTGGGATTAGGGAGGTAGTGCAACAATAGCTCATTAGTGGAACGAGCTATTGTTAATGGGCCTGGATTGTGTGTTCGGGCTGAACATGGGATATCCAGATCTGTTAGGAGGCCTAACCCTAATTTCTCCTCATGGTCCTGTCGTAGCCTATATATATCCTCTATTCTCTGGCCGCCATATTACTGATCAGAAATCTAAAATTTTCTCTAAATTCGTGATTCACGTAAGGAGAGAAAGAGAGGGCTGCCAAGGGGAAGAAAAGGTTGGGAGATCGTCGCCCATACGACGACCAACTCGAGGAAGGAATACGTGCAGAAGATCTTGGGGTCGTCCGCTCGAGATTGCCAGGAATTACTTGTCTTCTTTTTACCGCAGGTATAATTCATGAACCCTAGTTTTCGCCTATAAAGGGTTAGAACACATATTAGATCTGTTTAACTTTCTATCGATCAATACGCACACCAAAGGAAGGGTCCTGGGAATCCCCAGTTCCATCAGTTGACGCTCAATCCGAACCATCAACTTCTACACCTGTAGATACACTACCTAAAACCAATTCTCTAGAGGACTTACCAAAGAAGTTCCAATTCAAACCTTCACATCTAGAAAGCTTGGCAATAGGTGAGGTATCAAAAGGGGTAACTACTCGATCTTCTTTAAGAGATTCTATAGCTAGCACTGCTTTTATTTCTCAAATTGAACCCAAAAATGTTTTAGAAGCTTTTAACGATGAATTTTGGATATCTATAATGCAAGAAGAACTCAACCAATTCGAAAGAAATCAGGTTTGGGAACTTGTTCCTAAACCTGCTGACCATTCGATAATTGGTACTAAATGAGTTTTTCGCAACAAAGTTAATAAGGACGGTACTGTCACTCGCAACAAGGCTCATCTCGTAGCTTAAGGATGCACCCAAAAGGAGGGTATCGACTACGATGAGACGTATGCTCCTGTCGCATGACTTGAATCTATTCTAATGCTTTGTGCATTTGCAAATTTCTAAAACTTTAAACTTTTTCAAATGGACGTGAGAAGTGCTTTTCTAAATGGCTTTATTAAAGAAGGGTTTTTGTTAAGCAACCCCCTGGTTTTGAAAATCATAAATTTTTTGACCATGTTTTTAATCTTAAGAAAGCTCTTTATGGCCTCAAATAAGCTCCTCGAGCTTGGTATGAATGCCTTAGTACTTTCTTACTTAATAAAGGTTTTTCAAAAGAGAAAATGATACTACACTTTTCACAAAATCTCTTGATGACACTATTCTGTTAGTACATATCTATGTAGATGATATCATATTTGGGTCTACTAACGAGGGTCTATGCAAAAAAATTGCCAAGTGTATACAGAACGAGTTTGAGATGAGCCTGATGGGGGAGCTCAACTACTTCCTTGGACTACAAGTCAAACAATTCTCACAAGGCGTCTTCGTCAGTCAGTCGAAGTATACGAAGGATATGCTAAAAAAGTTCGAGCTTGACAGTATCAAACCTATCAGCACTCCTATGGCTACTACAACAAAGTTGGAACCTGATGAAAGCGGCAAACCGGTTGATCAACGTAAGTATCGAGGTATGATTGGTAGCCTATTGTATTTAACTACTAGTCGTCCCAATATTATGTTTAGTGTTTGATTATGTGCTCGATATCAAGCTAACCCTAAGGAATCACATATGACCGCTGTTAAGCATATATTTAGATATCTTAAAGGAACGATTACGGTAGGCTTGTGGTATCCCAAAACCACTTCCTTTGACCTAATCGGATATTTCGATGCTGATTTTATGCGATGCAAAGTCGACTTTAAGAGTACCAGCGGCACGTGTTATTTCTTAGGAAGGGCTTTAGTCTCATGGTTTAGCAAGAAGCAAAATTATGTCGCACTATCCACAACAGAAGCTGAGTACATCGCAGCTGGTCGTTGTTTTGCACAAATTCTGTGGATGAAGCAAACTCTTGAAGACTATAACTTACTATTCAAGTATATACCGATTTTCTGTGATAATACTAGTGCAATAAATTTGACCAAGAACCCAGTATGTCACTCACGTATAAAACATATAGAAATTAGACATCATTTCTTACGTGATCATCAACAGCACGACACTATTAACTTAGAATTTATTGACACTGAACATCAGCTAGTAGACTTTTTCATAAAACCACTCGCCGAAGAGCGCTTCAACTTTCTCCATCAAAAATTAGGAATATTGGATGAAAACGTCATACAATAAGTTATATATACGAAAATAACTGATAATCAAAATCGTATATGGTACATTACTCTGGATACAAGCCGAAAGGGCTCTTCTGACAACAAGGCGTAAAAGCCTAAGTGACATGGTGCACTAGTCTTCGGACTACAGCTAGTTGGGATCCGGCCCGTACAGCTACCCTGAGGCAATTCACCTGTACTGATTGACGATTCACAGTATTTTTTCGTTTGATTAACTTATTTTATGATGGATAAAATTCATTATTAATAATTTAAGACAAATTATTTCCTTTCAATATCCTTCTCAATTTTTTTTAAAACTCGTTTTGGAGTTCTGGAATCAGCCCACCAGAATTTGAATGAAAGACTTGTTGATGCCCGACATTTCCAATTTCCCAGTGATACCACTCTTGAGGGTTTCAAGGATGCATTGTGTTCTCCTAACACACGACCTCGCAAGCTTCGAGCTAAATATCTCAATAACTATTTTTATGAACTCTATCGGATCATCTTTTCCTCGATCTTGCCCAAAGCGGGATCTACCGATGAAGTCACTTATCTTGAGATCTCAGCTCTATATCATTTGTACTTTTGTCTTCCGTTCAACTTCCCTCCCACGATGATGGACTGGATGATTCATTTGAGACCGAAACTAAAATCCTTGGTTTATGTCATGTATCTTCCAATAATTTTTCGTGCCTTTAGCATCCCTCTTGATGACTGTCAGTTTCTACCTGCTTCTGCCTCTCTATCCAAGGCACATAGGACTATTGCTGCTGCAATATCCTCTGACTCTGATGCTCCTGATGCTCCTGAGCCCGATCCTCCTACTACTATTGACCCCATCCTGGAGATATTTTGCGATCGCTTCCGCTTGGAAGATGACCGCTGGACCCAGATGGACTACCGTACCACCCTTCAGATGAGTGCCATCAGCAACATACTGCACGACATCCATTACTCCGTGGACAACCACCCTACTATGTCATTCCCTATGGTACGGGACCCTTCTCGCGAAGGTTACCATATTGACGACACATGGGTCAGGCGGTATCTGGATCCGGATGCGACGTTTGTTGACCCTCGTCACTCTGCTAGTGACCCTTCAGACTCTGCTGGTCCATACCAAGCTCCATGATGGTCGTGGTTTTATTACCTGCTGATGCTGCTGATGTTGCTGATGTTTAGGCTTTAGTTTATTTTATCATGCTTTATGTAGTCGTTCCTCAAAACTATGATTTGTAGTATTTCTACTTTTTGTTAAATCTATGCACTTTGGTTTCTTTTGAGTTATAATCTTGGTAGTTGTCTATTTCACTTATTAGCTATGGTTATGGTTCTAAAGTTGTGTGATTGCATGTCTTCCTTTTTTTGGAGGGAGCACTTATATCTTATTTTTGCTAAGTGACAAAGGAGGAGAATACTTGATATTTGTATATTTTCTTTGGGAATAATTGTACATTGAGCTTCTATATGTACTATGTTGTGCTTGCTTGGATTAGAACTTGACTCTGGACTTATCTAATTACGGGGGAGCCTACATGTTCATCAATGGGGAAGCTAATCCATACAACATGTGTCCTAGTATGAATGTTGCGACATACAAATATCGTATTTTTTGTCAATTATCAAAATGGAGGAGATTGTTGACCCAAACTGGATCACAGTCAACCTGATCTTGATAATTAACAAGACGATATCCGTTATGATCCAACTTGACACATCAAGCTCCATTAAGCTCCAAAACAGAACATCATCACATATCAGTTAAAAATAGACATCATCGACAATTGCTTTGGCAGTGCTGCTGTTACTTGTACTCTAAGTCTGTACTTTTATCTTTTGTTGAGTATAGGTTGTTGTAAGTTGAGTCGCACTGAGTATCTCAAAGCTTAGACTAAATACCCAAAGCTCCACCAAACAAACTCCAAGGCAAACCAAGCCCATATAGAACATTTGAATATTCTGTCCCCTAGGAGACAGAATTCCGGCCGAACTCTGTTCCCTAGAATCTAAGACCTTAATTTTAGGGTTTTCTGGATGCTAGCTGTTCAACGGGTGAAATATTTGAATTTTTGGTACAAAGTTCTGGCCGAACTCTGTCTCTCTGGACTAATATATATAGGGCTTGTTTTCATTCATTTTCAATCATCCAATCTTCTCATCTTCTCTTCTTCTATAGCCTCATATATTCTAAGCCTACTCTTCCCATCTAACTAGTCATAAAACTTTTCAAGCCCCAAAAGTGCTCAGTAGGAGTCAGTTAGAAGTTTGTGTGCAAGAGTTTTCAAAAGAAGTCACTTGGACAATTTCAAGTTTCGCCATCTACGAATATGTAAGAAGTAGGCGTGCTCTTCTGAGTAAAGGCACGTGGTTATACTCTATTTCACAAATAGTGGATTTCAATCCTGAGCCAGAGTTCTCAGGCCTGGACTAGTCCTCCACGAGGGAAACCCGGTTAAAAACTGTTGTGTCTGCATATGCTTTTCTGATCTCAATTTATATTTCGCATTTATACTCTGATTATACTTTCTGTTGGTTGGACTTGAATAGAGTTATTTCTTAATTAGGTAATTTTGACACATACTCTATTCACCCCCCTCTAGAGTTGCCTTTACGTACTTCAATACGACTAGCAGTTAAATATAATAGACTACCAATGATACCTCGATACTAACGTTGATAAATGGTTTGCCGCTTTCATCAGGTTCCAACTTTATTGTAGTAGCCATAGGAGTGCTGATAGGTTTGATGTTGTTAAGCTCGAACTTTTTCAGCATATCCTTTGTATACTTGGACTGACTAATGAAGACGCCTTGCGAGAATTGTTTGACTTGTAGTCCAAGGAAATAGTTGAGCTCCCCCATCATGCTCATCTCAAACTCGTTCTGTATACACTTGGCAAATTCTTTGAATATACCCTCATTAGTAGACCTAAATATGATATCATCTACATAGATTTGTACTAACAGAATAGTATCATCAAGAGATTTTATAAAAAGTATAGTGTCAATTTGCCCTTTTAAAAAACCTTTATTAAGTAAGAAAGTACTAAGGCGTTCATACCAAGCTCGAGGAGCTTGTTTGAGGCCATAAAGAGCTTTCTTAAGTTTAAAAACATGGTCGAGATATTTGGGATTTTCAAAACCAGGGGGTTACTTAAGAAAAACCTCTTCTTTAATAAAGCCATTTAGAAAAGCACATTTCAAATCCATTTGAAAAAGTTTTAAAGTTTTAGAAATTTGCAAATGCACAAAGCATCCAAATAGATTAAAGTCGTACGACAGGAGCATACGTCTCATCGTAGTCGAGACCCTCCTTTTGTTTGTATCCTTGAGCTACGAGACGAGCCTTGTTGCGAGATAGATAGATAAAAAATATATATGTTATCTTCTCTTATCCCCTTGAAAGTGATGTCTCCAGATGATCTATCATAGAAAATCATTTAGTTTTATCGAAGTTAATCTGATATCCATGAACAGCAAGATGACTAACGCTGAGTAGGTTATGCTTTAACTCGGTCACTAAATAGACATCCTTAATAACGGGAGAAAGAGGATAACCAATTATACCGTTACCTATAATATAGCCTTTCAGATTAATTGTTGCCGAATGATACATATCATTCCCTTTTCATCGATAGTGTTGCGAATAGATTAGCATCTCCAGTCATATGTCACGAGCACCCACTATCGGGAATCCATTTGCTTCTAGTTTGAGAAGGAAGGTTCACCTACACCACGAGTAGATGTGACCTTTGTACCCAAATTCTTATGGGTCCTAAAAAGTTAGTCTTCAGTACCCATGCATATAGATTAATATCAACTAATTTTTTTGTTCTACACTGTGGAGATACGAGTCCATATAAACCACAGTAAGTATATGTAGCATGCATATTTGTATTTGGTGCATGATAATAGTGATGTCTGTATATGGGTGTAAGATGATGATATCAACGTAATGTAGTAGGATGATGATAATAACTGTGTGTATTAATTAGATGATGATAATTATTACGTGTAGCAGTAGCATGATGATAACTACCTGTGTGTGTTTTACGTGCTGCACGGGAGTAAGTGTACATAAAAGCATGTTTACGGGTAGCATATGGATGCATGTTATTGTGATGACGTGTTCTATTGTGTAGGTGTTTAGTGTATGTGCCGTGACTGTGAGACTGAGTTTGAGTTTGAGGTTGAGTAACTTGCTTACCCAGTATGATCTCTAATTTCTTAGAAGCAGCAAATACTTTATCATACTTAGCAGTCAGACCATTTATTCTAGCAGTAGCAACTTTACGTTTGTTCCTCTCTTCAGCAAGCTCTTTATTGAGTGCTAAAATATCTCGTGCTTGTTTTTCAATGATAGATTTGGCCTCGTGTAAGCTTAACTTAAGCTTGGATACCACCTCGACGTCCTCTGTGGGAGGAGTGTCTCTAAAATTATCTAATAAGCATGAAAGTCTATGGATCTTCGCTTCATGAGCCGTGATTTTATTCTTAGCATGTTTATATTTGATAATAACCTTTTTGTGGTCTTCAAGTAGATCACTAAAGGCATCACCCAGTTCATCAAAAGAAAAGTCGTCAAGAGAATCATTTACCTTATCTGAAGTTGCCATTAGGCAGACGTTTGCCGTGTCTCCCGGAGAGTCCTCTTATTCGTCTGAATCACTGGCCTCGCTTTCGTACCAGATGCTAGCATTGTCATACTTCCTTGAGCTTGGTTTCTTGTATGACTTTTTGTATCTGCTTACTTTTTTTGCTACATGACAATCTTTTCTGACGTGTCCTGTCTTCTTGCTTCCGAAGCATGTGGGTTCTTCCTCATCGTCTTTTTATTCCTTCTTTCTTCGGTTGAAGCGTAGGAACTTCTTAAAATTTTGAACCATGTGTAACCCCTCATCCCAGAATTTTGATAATATATTTTATTTATTTATTTGAATTAAATGGTAATTTTTACAACTTTTATAAATAATTCCTTAGTTAATTATTACGGTAGATGACTTTAGCAATGGTGGAGTTTTGGAGTACAATATGACTAGAAATCGTGGCACGGATAGTGCATTGGCGTGCTTTGACTAGTGTATTAGCCCTGGTAGGGAAGGCCGAGCCATAGTGATGTCCTAACTAGGAAAATAAGGCCAAGTTGCGACTTAACCCTTACCGAAGATTTATTTACTTATTTATTATATTATTGAGTTTTAGGGAACCCGGTGGTTCCGAACTAGTCCAGATTCGACCCAAATCAAATCCAAGCCCATGTAGGCATGTAGTGGGACCAAATATGGACTTGTAGACATGTTTGGTAAATACAAATATTTTTGTATATATATTTAGAAAATTGGCAATTATTTTCTAAATATTTGTTATATGTACATTATAGGTATTATTATTATAAAAAAATGTTTTACAAAATTTGTATGATCGTCTAGAGCCAGATAAGTAGTGTGCATGTTGTATCCATCAAAAATGACTATCAGTCTATTATTAATTGTTATTAGGATTATTATTTATTATTATTGGTTATTTTATTATTTTATTGTTAAACGAATTTACCCCCCCTCTCTCTCTCTCTCTCTCTCTATATATATATTTTCTCTCTCTCTCTCTCTCTCTCTCTATATATATATATATATATTTTTTTTTTTTTTTTTCAAGGAAAGCAAACTTTTATTGATAACATGGGCGCAAAATGCCGAAGCCTATACAAGTAAGCGCCCGGAGGCGACCAAAAACTGAAAACAAGAGGCGCGGAGTGCACACGCAACCCTACAAGAAGGGGGAAGAAGCGGCCGAGGCCAGGGTCTCCCAGAACAAGTTGGAGGCGTGAGAGCAGCGTCTCCTCACTTTGAAGCATTGTCTGATGACTTCTCTGAACAGCTGCGGAGGGGGAAGTTGGTAACCTTCGTAACGGAACTTGTTCCTGTTCTTCCAAAGAACCCAGATTCTAGCGGCTGCTACGATATGGTGCCCATGGGAACGGGACCAGGAGGCCAAGAGATCGTAGAATCCCCCGGACGGTTGATCCATACTAAACCTCTGATGAAGTTTGGCCCAAATGCCTGCGGCCAGCTCCCCCGAAAGAAAGACGTGCTCGGCGGATTCCATATTATGCTCCTCGCAGCAGTAGCATCTGGAGGCGAGGCTGAATCCCCAAGATCTGATAATGTCGTCCGTCGGTATCTTGCGGCGAAGAGCACGCCAGATGAGGATGGACCATTTGATGGGAATGCAAGCCTGCCAAAACTTGGCATTTACCATGTTCGGCGTCCCGCTGCCTCTGGCAATACGTCTGGCGGAAGCCAGACTGAATATCCCGCTAGGGCTAGGGGACCATCTCTAAGTGTCGGGCGTATCGGAGATTCGCAAATTTGCAGCACGAAGACTGGTGGCCGCCGGAAGACCAAGCCAGTCGCTGACCTTCCTCCAATTCCAATCGGGACTGCCCTCCCAAAGGTCTCTGATGGTGCACCCCTGAGGAGTAAGAATGTTGGGGTGAATGATATCTTCTCCTAACCACCGCTCCCGGCAGGCCAGGGAGCTGCCGTCCCCCAACTGGAGACGGATCAGAGGTTCCGCGGTGATACGGTCCCGAGTGATTCGTCGCCAAGAGGATGAGGATCTGTTGTTAGGGTTAGCCTCCGACAGATGGGAGAATCTGGAGTATCTAGCTCTCATAAACTTCGTCTATAAAGAGTTCTCGGTTCGTAGCTTCCACCAAAGTTTAAAGGAGCAAGCATCCACAATGTGGGCGAGTCTGCAGAAACCTAGCCCTCCTTCTCCAGTGGGTTTGGCCATCGACTTCCAACCGGCCCAGTGATGTTTGTCTATGCCGTCGCTCTGACCCCAGAAAAACTTGACGAAGAGAGCTTCGAGAGCAAGGAGCACCTTCTTAGGGGGGGAACAGACGGCCAGAATGTACATCGGGATGGACGATAAAACGTGTTAATGAGAATCGTTTTACCTCCAGGGGATAGGGTAGCATTGTGCCAACCGGAGATAAGTTTGCGGATCTTGACAGCTAGGTGCTCGTAAATGCCGGAATTAGCCCTGCCGTACACCAGGGGGCAGCCGAGGTAAATGAAGGGGGGTACGCCGTTCTGAAAGAAGTCTTGTTGGCGAGCCGGGTCGAGTGTGTTCTATCGGCTTTGTGATGAGTGTAGATGACGCTCTTTTTGTTGTTAACACGCTGACCCGAGCATCTAGTGTATCTGGCAATCGTGTTCAAAACGACCTCAATCGAACCGCTGTCTCCAGAGGAGAAAATGAGGATATCGTCCGCGTAAGCCAAGTGAGTGATAAGAGGGCAACCGGTGGTTGTGTGGAAGTGATTGAAACCGGGCGTGCCAGGCATGCTGTTGAGGCTTCTGCTGAGAGCTTCGGCTGCTATAATGAAAATGGTGGAAGAGAGCGGATCTCCCTGTCTCACCCCACGGGTAGAACGGAAGAAGCCCGCTGCCTGTCCGTTGATCACGGTGGAGAACCATGCATTGTTGATAGATCTGAAGATGATGTCAATCCAGGTTTCGGAGAAGCCAAAGGCCCTGAGCACCCAGATCATGAATTGCCAGTCTAGGCGATCGTAAGCTTTTTCCATGTCAAGTTTGATGGCGACGTTCCCCCCCTCGATGGGAACTTCATGCACGTGATCATCTCTTGCGCTAGAAGGATGTTGTCAGTAATGTTGCGGCCTCTAACAAACCCGCTCTGTTCCTCGAAAATGATCTTAGGGAGGAGATCGGACATCCGGTTGGCGATGATCTTGGATATGATCTTGTTGGTGAAGGTGCAGAGGCTGATCGGGCGAAAGTCTTTGAAGGATTCCGGATTGTCTTTTTTTGGGATAAGGATGATGTTGGCACAGGAGATGGAGTTAGGGTATCTGGCCCCTTGAAAGAAGGCAATAGTGGCTTCGACAAGGTCCTTTTTAATGATGTCCCAGCAATCTCTGAAGAAGACACCGTTGAAGCCGTCAGGCCCCGGGGCACTGTGCTCATTAATGGACCAGACCGCGGCTTTGATCTCCACCTCGTCAATGTCTGCCAGCAAAGTCTCGTTGTCGTGCTCGGTAATGAGGGAGGGGATGACCGACAAGAGGGTTTCATCTCTAACGACCCGCTCCTTAGTGAAAAGGTCGGAGAAGAAATTCACAGCTGCGACCTGGATCCCGGCCTGGTCTTTGATGAGGTTGCCATTGTCGTCGATAATCCTGTGTAATTTTAATTTGTTCCTGTGACCTTTGACACAGGCGTAGAAGAACTTGGAGTTGCGGTCACCAGCAGTGTCCCAGGTCAATCTGGCTTTCTGCTTCCAGAATTCATTCTCCACTTTCAGCCTCGATTTAAGAATAGCTCTGGCAAGGTTTAGGGATGAGCGGTTCTCCGGGGAGTTGGAGATGGTGAAAGTAGACTCCGCACGAGTGACGTCGTCCTCCGCCTCGCGAATGGCCTGGAAGATGTCGCCGTATGCCTCTTTGCTCCAAGCCGAGAGGGCTTTGCGGGTGGCTTTGAGCTTGGACGCCATCCGGTTCATAGGGTCAATGTCCGAGGTGGAACTCCACGCCGAAGCAACAATGTTCTAGAATTGAGGGTGATGTCGCCAAAAGTTGAGGAAGCGGAAAGCTTTCTTGTTGCCGGATTGATTGCTTTTGATTTGAATAAGGAGGGGTGAATGATCCGATTCGGTGGAGTTGAGGTGGGAGAGATTGGTAATCAGTCCCATGTCGGACCACCTGTCGTTGGTCAGAGCCCGATCGAGGCGGGAATATTGACGCCTGCGGCCTTCTTGCATGTTGCACCAAGTGAAAGCACTGCCTAGGAATGGGATAGGGGTGAGGTTCCCGTGAAAGGTAAAGTTGTTGAAATCATCCATGGCTTGCTTGGGGGGGGGACGGCCGCCTGACTTCTCCTCGATGCAGGCAACCGTGTTGAAATCTCCGATGCAAAGCTACGGCAGATCCAGCGGAAGAATCCTCAAAAGGTCTGACCAGAGCTGACGGCGCATGGGAATGTCGCAACTGCCATGAACAGCGGAGATGACGGAGCGGGACTTTAGATTTGGGTGTTCAACCCAGCAAGAAAGAGCTTGAGGGGAATCATGGATGGTGCCGAATTGGAAGTCTTGAGCGAGAAAAATCCAGATGTCGTTCCCGCCAGCGATGGCATGAGGGAAGCCTAACTTGAGTTGAGTGGCTTTAAGCCTTTTTTGCGGGATTTTAGGTTCGATAATGATAAGGAGGTCAATACGGTGTGTCTTCTTGAGGCTGAGAATTCTGTTCATGGTCGATTTGTTCCCGAGCCCTCTGACATTCCAGGAGATGATATTAATCATCAGATGGAGAAGGAGGGGATGGATGGTTGAGCTTCGAGGCGGACCTGGTAGTCCTAGCCGTCATCTGCTTTTGTTTGTTTTGTTTGTTTTTGTTCTTCTTTGATGTTTTTCTCTTGGTTGGTGCGGGAGCCGGTCCGTTGTTTCCTGATTCGATGGTTGGCCTATCTTGATCACTGCTCTCTTCTGCGACCACGTCGATGAGGGAGTCGTGATTCTGATCTTCTAGAGCGCAGAGAGGGTTGTCGTGATCTAGAAACCCTGCTTCCTTGGCCTGCCAGAATCTGCCGGCTATGATGTGGGTGTGAGAGGTCCGAGTGCCCTCTGTGAAAGTGGGGGGTTGTGGGTCTGTCTGACTAGCCTCGATCTGGTCTGAGCTGCTAACCAACGAGACCTTGTCAGGTAGAGGAGAGCTGTTGTATGGATGTGTGGAGGGATGGTAGACCTCGAGGGAGGAAGGAGAGGTGATCTCAGTTATAGATTGGGCATTTTCGGTGTGGTCGGTGTTTGGGTGTTCGCTGTTCATTGGGGAAAACTTGTTGATCGATGGTGATGGGGGGAGGAATGCCGCGTTCTCTGGGATCTTCATCGGAGGGGGTGTCTGAGAGGAGTTCGAACGAATTGTGGAGAGTGAAGGAGGAAGGATTGAAAGGGACGATAGCCCGACTGGTCGAGGTGTTCGTCGGGGAGTGGGGGGGAGTCTGACCATCTTTCAGAGGGGGGGAGTGGGATTCAATTTGTGGAGGGTGGTGGCGGGGTGATGTTGAGCAGTGGTCGCGCGTGGGGTGCGCGGGATATTCTTCTTTAGTTCGGGATGAGCGCAGAATCAGTGCTGCATGAGATGACCACTCATCTGACAGTGTTTACAGAAGATAATGTTGTTGTCGTAAATCAGCTCTTGACTGTGGGATGTGTCTCCGAGCTCGATCTCTATGAGTTTGGGTGGGTCGTTAGAAAGGTCTAGCTCCACGCAGATCTTCGCGTAGTTGCACTTGGAGGGGTTGCGCGTTTCTTCCGCGATGGCGATCAGGGTCCCGAAGGAGCTGGCGATACGTTTGAGAGCGGCTGCGGGGAAGCAGACCAGGGGGAGGTTGGGGAGGGTGATCCAGGTGGAGATGATAGTGGAGTCAAATTTTGGGTTAAAATCGGGAGACCATTTGACCACTTTGGCGATCTGTGAACCCAATCTGACAGTGCCTTTAGCCCGCGCAATCGCGAAGTCCGAGTCGGAAGATAGGTGGAGGAGCATATGCTTGGGGTCTAGAGGGGCTACCCGGAAGCCAGCGGATAGGCCCCACCCAGCGACCGCAGCCGAGACAATAGGGATCTTCGGGCAACCAGAACCGAATTTGAGAATGAACGACTTGGAAAAGGTGGAGGAAAGGGAGTGGATCTCAGACGAGGCGAAGGAAACCCTGATGGGAGCATCGTCGGAAGGAGGAGGGAACTCAAGGTCCGGGAGGAGAATCTCTGCCGTAGCTGCAGGAGAGCGGGGCCTCCGATCCGGCCTAAGGGCCTCGGCGTAGGAGACGCCGACCGCGGAGCCGGGGAGAGACGAGGCGGGGGGCAGAGCCAGAGGGGGTGCGCCAGATTGCGCAGACACCGGAGGAGCCCCGGACTGCGCAGACCCGGGGAGAGCCGAAGAGCAGGGGTGAGAGACCCAGGGGGGAGCCAGGAGGCAAGGAGGGGAATCTCCAAGGGGGGAAGGACGGGGGGGAGAGACCCCGGGGGGCGCCAGCGGGCAAGGGGGGGAGGCCAAAAGGCGCCAAGGGGGGGAGGCCCCGACGGGGTGCGCCAAACGGACGCGGGGGGGGGGTGCACTCAGACTGCGCACGAGGGGGACCTTGGGCAGGGGAGCGCAAAGCGGGGGGCTCGTACTTGGGAGAGAACCAGAGCCGGGGTTGCACACAGGAGAGACCTCAGCATGGGGGCCCACCGGGCTGTGCACCGGTTGCGCGGCAACAGGGGGGCAGGGCCACTTGACTGCGCTCTGGAGGAAAACCAAGCGGGGGGTCCTCAAAAGTGCGCACAGGGGGAGAGGCCTCAACAGGAAGGGAGAGGACCTCAGGAAAGCGCACGATGGAAGAGCAACCCGGGGGAGGGGGGCCCACAGGGCAGCGCAAGAGCGCATGTTCCTCTGGATTGCACAAAAGGGATGAGGAAACTGGTGGAAGGGGGCCCACAGGGCTGCGCAAAATCGCATGTGCCTCTGGATTGCGCAAAAGGGATGAGGAATCGGGGGGAAGGGGGCCCACTGGGCTGCGCAATAACGCCTGTGCCTCAGGATTGCGCACGGAGTCAACCTTAGTAGGGGGGCCCACTGGGCAGCGCAAACGCGCCTGCACAGCGCCAAAGAAGAACACGCCCTTCGAGGGGGGGCCAGGAACAGCAGAGCCCACGTGCTGTCCAGTTCCCGAAGGGGTCTCGAGCATCCCATAGCCGCGCGCTGGTCCCGAGGAGGGGCAACGGACAGCTGGAGCCTCGAGCAGGCCAGCCACGACCGTCCCTGCTCCCGAGGGCGGGAGTGGGTCAGAGCGAGCATCGCTCCCCGGAGCGGGGGCTGAAGGAAGAAGGGAGGGTGGACCCTCCGGGGGGAGGCCGCCGGAACCGCTGCCCACTCGGCAGGCGGAGCTGCCGCCGGGACGAGGCAAGACGGCAGGAGAAGCTGCGGACGAGGCCTCGCAGCTCCGGGCTATCAGCCTGAGCTGAGCACTGGACCAGCTAGGGCGCTGGGACGAAGGGGGAGGGGGAGGAGGGTGGGCGGGCGCGGGAGGCGGAGCGCCGCGAAGACCGGGGGGGAGGAGGAGGAGGACGGGGACAGCCCCGAGCGCGCCTCGGAGGACGCCGACGAGCGCGGGACGACGCTGAGATCTGACATCCCTGCGCAGCCGCCGCGGCGACCAACCACAACGGAGGGAAAACCGGAGGAGGACGCGACATGGAGGAGGCGGGGAGAGCGGGCGGCTGCTAACACCTCCGGGGAGAGCGCCATGCCGACGGGAGGAAAGGGGAAGGGGAGAACATGCCAGACTCTCATATCTCTCTCTCTCTCTCTCTCTCTCTATATATATATATATATATATATATATATATATATATATATATATATATATATATATATACATACATACTCCTAGGAATGGGCTATACCCTAGGAATAGATAATGATGAGTTTTTATTTAGATTTTGGAGATTATTATAAATATATAAATGTACATAGTTAGGTGAATATATATATATATATATATATATATATATATATATATATATATATATTTTATATATATATATATATATATATATATATATATATATATATATATAAAATATATATATATATATATATATATATATAAATATATATATATATATAATATATATAAGTATATATATATATATATATATATATATATATATATATATATATATATATATATATGTATATATATATATATAATATATATATATTAGAGTAGGTGAAGAAAACAAATAATAAAAGGGAAAAAACCAAAGGAATCAGCAGCAGTCCGACCCAACCCGAGCAAAGAACCCGACCCCTCTCTTTCCTTTATGCGAACAGCCTCAGCCATATATACGCTCAACGAGAGGAGAAGAAGAATTCATCTTAAAACCCTAACCAAACCATAGTACCTGTGTGCCGACCCCCGTCCCTCGAGCGTGCCGCCGCAGGGTGGTCGTCGACGACCTCTAGCGTGGCATGGCCGCAGCAGCAGAAAAACCAGCAGTAGTATAGACGCAGAAGCAGCAGCCACGGCGTGACGAAGTCACCTTCGCGTGCCATTTTCTCAACAATAACTCCACCACGAGCGCCTCCCCGATGTTCATGTGCCTTACCCTGACCAATAGCAAGTCATCGCCGGCCGCCGCATAGCCAGGATGTCATGCCCAGAACCAGAATACTGGAGAGCGGGGGCAGACATAGCCAGCTACGTATATTGAAATGGATTCCATCTCGCTATACGGTCACGGCTGTCTAGGATACATGAAGGTTTATCTACAAGCCAACAGTCTCTGAAGGTCATGAACAAGCCTAGTGTCTCAATCATAAGCAAGTAAGTAAGAGTCACAAGATGTATGATCATTAAATATACAATAATAAGGCGTCCCAAATATTACATATTCAGCTGATCATGAAGCTAGTCGTTACAAAATGTTAGGACTAGCAAGAGTTTAGTCATACATGATCAACCCTAGGATTTGTCAATCATGTTACAGCCCGTAGGCAAACAGTAAGTAAGTGCAATCGAGCTAAACAGGTGCTCGTCGGCTAAACGCCTCAAAAGAATATTTTACAATAGAGTGGAAGAGCCAAAAATAACCCACTCGTTGCCAGGGTTACGTCTAGTGGCCACCATCTGGCTGGAAGGTCGGTAGATCCTCTGGAGCTGCTCCGAAATCTGGCCACACAAAACCAGCTGGGTCAGACCCCAGAAAGAGCAAGTGCCACAAAGGAGGCTTCACTTAAGAACTAAAACCAGCAATCAGCACAAGATACAATAAAAGTAAGAACTGGAAATAAAAAAAATACACCAGGATGATATACGACGAGATACCCATGGAACTATTCAGATAACCAGGTTACAACTCGTAAACCAAACAAGGACCGGGGTTGTAACCCTTCGTCTGAACAGAACTTGGAATTCTCACCATTTATCGGTAAAATAAATATAAGCATTCTGGTCATTCAATAATCTGGAACAGGATCAGGGCAAGACTAGACTGGTTAAACTCCATCCAATCACTTCACGTCCAAGCAAGAATTACGGCTTAATACTTTAACTAACTAGGGTTGTCACAAGCCTAATTACTAACAAGATACAGTGAGATTATTCTACAGCCACAAGCTCTGCAGACCATCCAGGCTATCCATGTCGAAAGATTAGGGTTGAATTCAGGTGGGTACATCGTCCAGGAAACGCATGTACCCTTAAGTAGCTTGAAGGGTGCAACACATGACAGTGTGCTGGAAATGTGCCCTACTCAACGGCAGGCTACAGATCCCAAGCGCGCCCAGGTAACGGGATTGCCTGTAGCTGGAAAATCTCTTCATGACTAATGTATTAATCTAGTTATTAGCCCTTAGTTTATTTCAATAGGTACTCCTGACCGTGGTACTCAGGAGTCCCCTCCTAGACATGATGCAAGACAAGACTGGATTATTTATACAAGCACAATCGCCCACGGTGTCCAGGTTATTATACAGGTCATGTCA
This sequence comes from Iris pallida, assembly GCA_029216955.1. Lineage (NCBI taxonomy): Eukaryota > Viridiplantae > Streptophyta > Magnoliopsida > Asparagales > Iridaceae > Iris > Iris pallida. The sequence continues at coordinate 15,359,787 of JANAVB010032620.1, read as the reverse complement.
GGTCAGGTAGCCGTCGCAACAGCTTATCAAGATATAACATGTCAGGTTTATCGTGTCAAGTATACTTGTCAGGAGTGCGCCACGACGGGCTACTATCAGGTCATGTCAGGTCATTATGCCAGGAGTGCACCACTATGGGTCACTATCGTGTCATGCTCAGGTCATTATGCCAAACATATTAAACAAATCCATGATTATCAAGTTCATGACAAAAGGCATAAGGATATAAAATGGACGTTAAATATCTAATAAAATATCAATATACAGGGCTATAGAAGATCAAGGGTAATCAGGCTACGCTCAAGCCAGGCTACGCTCAGGCTGCGTACGCTTGAGCTAGCGTACCAAAGGGTCTATACACTCCCAATGGGAAGCGTAAGCAAGGGTCAACGTACACAAGGGCACGCTCAAGCTACAGGTCAGCGTACGCTCAAGCTATGCGTATGCTCGAGGCCAGCGTATCAAGGTGAGCGTACGCTCACTAAAGAGCAGCGTACGAAGGCTAGCGTACGCTCGCTAAAGAGCAGCGTACGAAGGCTAGCGTACGCTCGCTAAAGAGCAGCGTACGAAGGCTAGCGTATGCTCGCTAAAGAGCAGCGTACGAAGGCTAGCGTACGCTCGCTAAAGAGCAGCGTACGCTCGCTAAAGAGCAGCGTACGCTCGCTAAAGAGCAGCGTACGAAGGCTAGCATACGCTCGCTAAAGAGCAGCGTACGACTCAACGGCATAAGCTAAAAAGCTAGCTCACTGTTCACTGTCTTCTCCAAATGGCAAGAACAGCAAGAACTCTAAAGTTGAATCTAAGCTTCAATAGTCCAAATCTTGGTCAAAACAAGTCCGAATCCAACTTTCCAAAGGTCAAAATTGGGTAGAATTAAATTCTCTAAAACATGGAACCATCAAAACTTGAAAACAAGCAAGTTTGATAGATCAAAACACCAAAAATCCGAAAATGGCAAAACTCTAGATCTACAAGAATTAAAGCCTCAAAATGGAAAATGACAAGTTCTAATGTGGTTTAGAATCATGAGGAGAAGCTAATGAAACCATCAAAAGGAGTTCTCTTGTGGAAGCAAGTTGCACTTGCCTATGGTGTTCTTGGTTGGTGGAGAAGAGTAATGGTAGGGGAAGGAGAAGTAAATAAGAATTATGGAGGAGAGAGAAGGTTGGTGGGAATAATAAAGAGGGAGTTATGGTGGAAATGAAGGAGAAGCATAGGCTAAGGTGTTCCACCCTTGGCCCATGATGAACCAAGCATTGGGCCGGCCGAACCAAGCCAACCCAAACCGAGAGTTAAACCAAGCCGAGAGCTAAACAAGGAATCAGGCAATACAGAATAAAATACGTATACGGATCCCAAAATACGTAATACGAACCCAGGCATTACACAGGAAGACATCCAAAACCAAGAAGAAATAAAGCATGCTTTGTTCGAAAAAGCAATCGAGGTACCTAAGTTCCAATAGATTTTTAACTCACATGAGTGATCAAATTCCTTTCTGTTTGATCCTACGGATAGATTACCCAGCCCTCTGCGCACTCTTTCAAGTAGATTTAATTCTATAGCCATATATTTCTTAAGAATTGATTCAAAAATCGATAAGAAGACTGCTCGTAGCCATTTTTTTGGGCAGTCCAAATACCCTGTTTGGAAGCCAATTTCTGGACAACAGATCGGTGAACATAAAAATCTATTTAAACATCTCTAATGAAAACATATACGAGATGGGAACCCAACTCATAGTTTTATTTTTCATTGATTAGTTCGTGATTAAATCAGTTTCAAACTTTTAGGAAAAACTAGTTTTCGAAGTTCAAATTTCAATAACTTCTCTCGATACGGGGTCCGTCCCGACAATCCGGGCGACGTGGTCGCGAACCGAAAGTATCGAAAGGTGCATAATGGTTTCGTGGATGTGTGAGCTTTGACAAAATTCAAATTGGTTGCGTGTGTGCGACGAATTTGATATGTATCGGTCGAAATTCACCGTATCGGCCTCTGTGCAAATTTCCTAATTATTTTGTGCACATTTGTTAGATCGAGACGAAACTTGCACCAACATGATCGTATCATTTTTCTGGTCCTGTATGCCAAGTTTGGTCCGATTCTGAGACAGTTGACCGGATCGCCGTTTTGTGGGCTCTATGGTCCGACTCAACGGGTGATTTTGTGCACGGCCCGCCGGAATCCAATTTTGGACATACGGTTGGGTTCATATCATCAAAACGAATCCGTAGACATGTAGTTTGATGACTTTAGAGACTATTGACTCTGACATGCTTTTCGGTGCAAAGTGGGTCCAACGACGAACACCGTTTTGACCCAAAATTACCGTTTTGCCATTGTGTCCAGAATTGGACTTAAAGACAGGCAATTCTAGCTAGTTTGACTATTCTGAAAACATTGGTAATATCTATTTTAGCATCTGGAGACTGTTGTATGAGTTTGACTATTGTGGCACACCGAGTGGTTTGGATTATTGGTTTCACCAGCAAAGGACCTCAAGCGAGTACAGTTTATTGTCTGTTTTCAGTATTGACTTTCATTATATTTCATTGATTGGTCATTGGTTATGTGATTTTATGTTCTATTATAAATTGTCGAGTCGGGATTAAGAAGTACCAAGGATGTGTGATCCGACCATAGACATTGTTTATTTTTATACAAGTAGACCTCGTAGACATTGTTTATTTTCTGCATGTAGACCTCGTAGACATTGTTTAATTTTTACAAGTAGACCTCGTAGACATTGTTTAATTTTTGCAAGTAGACCTCGTAGACATTGTTTATTTCGTGCAAGTAGACCTCGTAGACGAAAACCTAGAGATTAGCTAGATGGATGAGTTGTAATCATTTCAATATTTGTAAGAGTTTGTATTTCTCCGTAAAATGTAAAATTTACGAATATTATAAATTAAATTAATTTTGTGAATGAGCATTATTTGTGATTTTGAGCATTATGGCTATACAGTGTTCTACCGCCGACACTGTGGCGTAGGCTGGCTTGGACACGCATTCGTATCCCGAAAAGCGGGTGCAGGTCATGACACCATGAGTGCTTGATCGTCACCTTCAGAATCGTCGTGATCTGTTTCCTCAGAACCGGTTCTTCGGCGATGAGCTCTTAAGGCAATTTATTTTTCTTTTGGAGCAGTTTCTTTAAAATCTTTGAGGTCGAGCTCATGCGTCATTAGCTTGCCCATCAGAGTTTTTAGTGACATAGTCGTAAGATCATTTCCTTCGATAATCGTTGTGACCTTGGGGTTCCAGATCTTCGACAATCCTCTTAGCACTTTACGTATCTTCTCATGGTTGGAATATACTTTACCAAGGAAAGATAGAGGGTTGACGATGTCGAGGCATCTGATGAACATCTGAGTAATTGTCTCATTTGGCTTCATTTTGAATGCCTCGTATTCTTGTGTCAGGCGACTGATCTTTGATTCTTTAACCTGTGTGGTTCCTTCATGAGTCACCTCTAGAAGCCTCCATACTTCGTGTGAGGTGGAGCAAGTAGAGACCTTGTTGAATTCAGTCATGTCTATTACACAGAAGAGAGCATTAATAGCCCTAGAATCTCGACTTGCCTATTTTTTTCTGGTCGAAATATTTGTCATAGGGTTTTTCAACAAGAGTCCCCTCAACAACTATTCTGACAGGCTTCTTGTATCCATCAGTGACGATGGTCCACAGATCAAAGTCTAGAGACTTGAGTTAAAACTCATCCTAGTTTTCCAATAGGTGTAGTTAGTTCTGTCAAATAGGGGTAGCATATTTGTGGACTGTCCCTCATCATAGTTGGAGAAGATAGGTTGTGTGGTTGCCATGGATCAGCTCTAGGATGTTAATCCAATATAAGAGAATAGAGCTCTGATACCAATTGAAGCACGTTAAGGCAACTCTAGAGGGGGTGAATAGAGTATGTATCGAAATTACCCAATTAAAAAATAACTCTATTCAAGACCAACCAACAGAAAGTATAATTAGAGTATAAATACGGAATATAAATAGAGATCATAAAAGCATACGCAGACACAGCAGTTTTTAACCTGGTTTCTCTCGTGGAGGACTAGTCCAAGCCTGAGAACTCTAGCTCAGGATTAAAATTCACTATTTATGAAATAGCGTACAACCACGTGCCTTTACTCAGAAGAGTACGCGAACTTCTTACAGATTCGCAGATGGGGAAACTTGGAATTGTCCAAGTGTCTTCTTTTGAAAACTCTTGCACACAAACTTCTAGCTGACTCATACTGAGCACTTTTGGGGCTTGAAAAGTTTTGTGACTAGTTAGATGGTGTTTGCCATTGATTGTAAAAGTACAGAATAATTATCAGAGGACTGAACTTAGACTCACAATATAAACTCGCTCGTACAAAGAAAGCCTAGGGATGAAAATCTAGGTACAGCAATCTAAGTACAATTATTTATTTTAGATTCTGGGGGGTGACGATAGAGGCTCGGGAAAGCGACGGCAGCTCTGCCTTACTCCTTGGACGATCGGATGCAGCCTTGGCTCCGGGAAAGATCTGCTTGGCGTTGAAAAAATGCTCTCTTTACTCTCTCTATGCTTGCTTTTGTCTCTCCAAGTGCCCTGGTGCTCTTCTCCAAAAAAGAGGGTCCTTCTCGCAAGGGAATGACACCTTGCTATTTATAGGAGTGGGGATACAATCATTAGGGTTTGCGATGATTGCCTTCTTGACATGTCGGCGGTTAAGGACCAATTAATCTGGGCCCTTCATTCTGATTGTAGCAAATCTAGGTAATTAATGTAGATTGCATCAAATCTCTGTGGGCAATAAATATTGATTGCCACGAATATTCGAGACTTGTAATGACCTGCCACGTGTCCAATTTGCTCAATTTGGCTTGATCAGGGCAATTATGGTGATTGCATTAAATCTGATTCCAGGAAGATACGACTGCCACGTGTCTCAATCGTCGTGACAAGCACCACGTGTCCTCCATTGGGTCGTCCTGGCCGAGCCGCATATGAGTGGGCCGCATGAGGATGAACGACCGCATGAAGATGGGCAGCCGCATGGTGATGAACAGCCGCATAAAGATGGGCAGTCGTATGGTGATGAACAGCCGCATGAAGATGGGCAGCCGTATAAGGATAGGCAGCCGCATGCTGACGGGTGACCGCATAAAGGATGCAGCCGCATGAAGATGGTGGTCGCATGAAGGGGCGGCCGCATGGGGATGGGTGGCCGCATGATGTGGTCGGTCGCATAAATGTAGCAGCCGCATGCCTCGAAATTTGGTGGATTCTGCCAACTGTGAAAAAATTTCCTCATCTTCCCTAGGAACACGCCTTTATGCCAGTCATTACTGCGTCTTTATGTCAGAGTTGTCATTTGTAAAAGTTGTCAGCCGTCATGGCATTAAATGCAGTAAAAGACGAAGAGAAGAGCTGTTGAAGGCCACGTGGCTCCTCTCTGGGCCGCATGGAATTATTCAAGCCGCATAGACTCTTGAGCCGCATAGATCCCTGAGCCGCATGGGCTCTCTGAGCCGCATGGGGATTCTTGGCCGCATGAATCTTTCTTTATTCTTTTTCATGCTTCAACAAGACCCCCTTCAAAGTTTTAATTTGTAAAATTGAAATACTTTGAATAAGAAGCATGGCTATGTATAAACTCTTCTGGCCGTATAGGATGTTCTGGCCGTATGGGTGTCTCAGTCGCATAGCCCCCTCAGCCGCATGGCCATCTGAGCTGTATGGTCGTTCCAGCCGCATGGCCATCTGAACCGTATGGCCATCTGAGCCGCATGGTCGTTCCAGCAGCATGGCCATCTGAACCGCATGGGCTCCATGCCACGTCTTCATGCCATGTGTGCAAATATTTTACATTGATTACCCTTAATTTGCTGTCAGATTCAAGGCTACTTTTTGGGACAGGATCCCAAGAGTTTAGCCTTAAATAATCTGATCGCCTTGATAACCGAAGAGTCGATTATTCTGTACATGAATCGATGCGTCGGTCCATTGGGGTTCTGCCTATAAATAGTTGGGTGTTTGGGAAAGACTTTCTTTTACTTTCTGCTATTGCCCTAGCTCTCTTGTCTTCGTCCTCCTTCTCTGATCATAGTAATGGCTCCCAAGAAGACTGTTGCAGCAAAAAAAGCAGCGTCTTCATCGGCGGCGAAGGGTAAGAAAGCTGCTTCTGTGGCGATGAATGTGGTAGCTCCTCCGCCAGCTGACGTGCCCGTAGTTCACCCCGACGTCCACCCTGCTATCGATGGTAAGGACCTTTGTACGAGTTTGGAACCCTAACTGTCATGGCTACGTCGCATATTTTATGCGCGAGCCTTCATCTTTATGTGTGCCGCATGTATATCTCATGGTCAAGCCGCGAGCCGTATGAGAATCTTTGCTGTGGCCGCATACGCACTTCGTCAATGAAGCCGCATAGGCTGCGCTGAGCCGCATAGACTCGTACGAATTTGTTTGTCACGTGAACAACGTGAACTTATCCGAACTCTGAGAGCCATATGAGAGTACTGCCGCATGAACCTTCGCTGAACAGAGCCGCATAAGTGTTTTTCTGAGTTGAGCCGCATGAGGCTCCATTAAGTTGGAGCCGTATAAGCTCGAAAACACCCCTCGGTTCCCTTTGTCCATATTTTTGACTTATTTTTTTTGTCTTCTTTTTTTTAGTAAATTTCTCAGTTAACGCTGCGGGGGAACCTCTAGTGGGTCGTGCTCAAGCCGCTATGGGCTATAGGTACGATCAGATAGTTCGGTATGTGGCGGACCAGCTTCCTAGTGACGAGCCTTTGACGAGGATAAATGCCCTCAAGAACCAACCTTTCCACTTCCTATGTGCCATGATAAATTCGGAAAAATTGGAAGGGGAATACCTGAAACCTGCATTCTTCTTTGGAGACGCTTTGACTGTGAAGAACAGTCAAGTTCTGGATATATCGAAGAACTGGAGCTTCATTTCTAATGGGATTGCGATCCGCATCCCTCAAATAGAGCGCCACTTCCCACTATCTTGGTTTAATATGTTCCCGCTGGACAGGAAGATGGAAGAGTCTTTGACTCCTACCCGAAATGGGATGTTAGTGGGCGACATCCATTACAACAACAGCATGAAGTCAGTGTGTGCGGGCAAGGTGCATGCCAGCCGTTATGTAATGGGATTGGCCCTGGGTGCTTTCTTGAATGTGCCGGGTCCCAATTTTACGTTTTCTTCAGCCGATACTTTCCTGAACCAACTTGCTAGGAAAGGCTCCTATCCAATCGGCCGGTTGGCACGCCCAAGTTGGATACACCCCATCCCCTCATGGATCAATCTGTCTATGTGGATCTCGCAAAAGTATGGGACTTTTCTGCGTGAGATTGGTCTTTATCACGATATTTGGGGAACCAGCCACGGCTTACCTGTAAACAAGAAGTTATTCATGGCTTTGCTGGAGATGTACAACTGCCGTACGGGAACCTTCTATACCCCTGTAAGAGAAATGGGGCTTGCACTCCATGAGATACATGCGATTTCCAAACTTCCTTGGAAGGATAAAGCTTTTGAAGCATACACTCCTACGAATGAGGAGTTCGAAGAGCTGGAAGAACGATATCCGGGATTCGTGGCTACTTATCAGGAAATACTGTGCCATTATAGTACGTGCCAGCAGATAGCCAAGAAGGAAAACAGCTCGGAAGGGAATGCTCCCCATACTAAGGACTGGGTGAACTATCTCTTCTCGACGGGAGCCTCAGGCCGAGTTACTTTCCGAAGTCCTCAATCCCGGGAGGCGGTTCAGGCTTTGATGTCGTCGACAAAGAGGGTGGCCTCCACCAGCGACAGATTTGGGAGCCAGACCGACTCTTTTGGTTATTTTTATCAGGATACCCAAGAACTGTCAGAGAAGGCGCTCCTAGCAGGATTTTTGATGGTATGGCTGCGGAATTGCGTAGTCTCAGGAGGAGCTGGTTCTATTGAAAGGATCAGCCGTAATTTTATTCTTCCTGCTGTGAAGCTAGTTTTTAGAGTGAAACTAGCTCTTCTCCTGGCCATAGTGTGCAGCATACACCGTGGCCTCCGTACTTTTACGTCCAAGGTCATCGCCCGCGAGGTGACAAAAGACTTTGAAAGGACCGAGCTGCCCTATCATTATCTGATGGGGTGGCTATTAATGCACTACCGGTCTTTGATGAGACCGGGTTCTGAAGATGGCATGATTGCTGATGAGGCTTTTATCTTCCGTTATCGCAACAAGCCTTTGGAGTTTGATACTATGCGTGCCTGCCGGATGGCGCTGGCGAGAGCAGATAGGTACAACTTTTTCGTATCTGTCCCTCGTTTCACTGCTGAGGAAATAGCGGACGTACATCTCGACGGTATTGGTCCTCCTCAACTTTTAGACGGCCAGATACTTTTGTGGTTGCGTAACATCCACCCCGCCCACTGGGTATACCGCAACCGTAATGCTGTCTTCCTGAAACCTTACCTGCCCAGCAGGTTTGCTCGTCAGTTTGGGTACATCCAACTTTTTCTGGACAGTCCCAGTTCTTGTCTGGGTTTTAAAGGTAGCCTCCTTAATGGCATCAGGGCCTGGCATTACTATGATATATTTCATACCGTGCCACTTTTTCGGTTCCTGCCATTGAGGCATCGGTGGAGATTTTGTACATGGCAGCCTTGTACCATGTCATGGCGAACAAGCTCCCTATTGGTTTTAGCCCGGGTACCAGTTTTATTATTGGTACTGGCTTGGATGAGAAACCCCAAGGGGCCAAGACGAGGAAGAAGAAGAAGAATAGAGTCAAAGTGCCAGACTCAGACTCCACCACTGCGGATGATGAGGACGAGGAGCGTGATGCAGATGACTCTTCCTTCCCGGTGGAAGATGTTGGGGCGAATCAGCCGCCTGTTTCGTTAAATGAGATGGCGGCGGATCAGCCACCCGTCACACCTGGTTCTGTACGGAAGCACAGCAGACAAATTTTCCCTGTTGGCGGTATTCTTCATTCCCGAAAGTTGGCTGCGACCAGACGTCGCAGGCTAACTATAAGGGAGAGAAGCGAGGAGGTCGACCCCGCTTCGAAGGTAAAGCGAATTACTGCCATTTTTATTCAGTTCTTCGTTTCCTCCAGTTTTGATCTTTAATCATTTTCCTTCCCTTCCGTACGTATCGGAAGAAGAGGAATATTAAGTTGCCGAGGTCATGACTCAAGATGACGGAGGTTCCGATGTGTAACGCCCCAGTCCCAAAATACGTAGGACCAAGTACGTAGACATGCCAGCTGTATATATACGAAATACATGGACCTCGTATGTATACATAAGCTGTAAATGTAGTAATCCAAGACAACTAAATCTCATCCACAATGAAAGGAATAATAATATAGAAATCAACTTGAATAATTATGATACAATCGTTGGACGGAGACAAAGTCCACTACCAGCTAATTTAAATAGAGAAGATATATACAAAGAAAGTGATTGGTCGAGCGAAGCAAGGACAAGTCCAAAAGCAGTCATCATGATGGAAGGAATGGCCTTAGCTAGAACACCTGCAGAAAACATGAATACATACCTGGGGAAAAACTAGGTCCTCAGAGGGACGTAACAAGACACATAATATCATGCCAATAAACTGAATAGTAAGAGCTCAATAGAAAATATACATGCATAAAGGGTCCTAACCATTCTATGTGATATATATTTTGAGAAGACAACGTTCTACGCAGGAGCTTAGGAGTTCAGCATAGATGGAGAGAGAGTGGTAGTAGGTAGCGCTTATAAGAGACACTATCGACCATGGGCAGAAAGTAGCTCTCATACGAGAACTATCGGCCCCGGGGCAGTAAGTAGTGCTCATCCGAGACACTATCGGCCCAAATCTATGTGTATACTGAACATGTAGCCCCTACGCTAATAACTGTCTTCCCCCCTCCCCATGATACTATACATCTGTCGACTCCACGACACTGTTTAATCCTTAATAACTGCCAAGTCTTCTACAAAAATCTATTAGCAGTTACATCCTAACGTACGGCCTTTACGCACCGATGTACGGTTGATACGCAAGTCCGAAGCTATACGCGACTCACAACTCACACACAACCCGTGGCACATCGTGACAGTTTATGAGATATACTAAACATGCGATGGTCCCTTAACTCTAAGCCAATTGCATAAAATATAATAATTTGCATATTTATATATATAATTTTGAAAGAACAACCTAAAGAAAAAGCATGCATGATAATGAGCAAAAAATTTAAACAGTAAAGGCAAGGTGTCTTGCCTGGTGTATCGCCTGGTGTGGTACGATATTCTGAAAGTTCCAGTTGTCTAATAGCCCAAGCCAATTGGGAAAGGTCCGAATTCACCAGAAAATAAGAGTATATGGTTAGTCATGGCCTGCTATGATAAGCGAAGTGATTTTGAGTAAAAATATTTATACTAATTGAGAATATTTAATTTTATAAGAAAACTAGATTTTTATTCATAAATTTAGCTTTAAGATAAATACTTTAAAAGAATAAATTATTTTAGGAAAAATACTTTAAGTTTATCAAATAGGAGTTTTGTATAGGAAACTGTATTTGTACTAGTCAAAATATTAATAATATATATATATTTTTTTTAAAAACAACTTAGGCTCATATTTTGGTTTTAAAAACTAATTTTGTCAAAATACATTTTCAGGCTAAAAGTCATAAAAAAAATTTTTTTTTGCAAATAATACAAACAAGACATCAATAATACTAATATTAATAATAATATTCATAATAGTAATAATACCAATAAATAACATAACATAATAATAATAATAACAAATAATAATAGATAATAATAATAATAATAGATAATAATAATAATAATAATAATCCTAATAATAATAATAATAATACATATTAATAACAAAACTAATAAATAATAACAATCAGTTTTGTTCCTAAAGAAATCAAAGGGGGCTGAGAGAGTACTCAAGTGAGAGAGAGAGGGGAAAAAGAGGGTTCTCACAGTGGGGTTTGGTCGTGGTGGTCCGGCTTCATGCCGGCGGAGGAGATCCGGCCACAGAAGGTGGCGACGGGCGGTGTGCGACCACCGGGATGACCAGCGGGGGATCCGGCACGACGGGGAGGCTCGGGGACACCAGACGGCGACAGATCTGATCGCCAACCGGCCGACGTCAGGCGGCGACCTCGCGGCGGAGGCATGCACTTGATCAGTGGTAGCGGCGTCCGGCGTGGGGTGGTGGAGGCGGCACGGACGGACGGGTCAGGTCGACGGAGGAACGGCGTGGATGGGCGCCGTCGGGGCTGTGGCGGACGGAAGTGGGCGCTGGATCTGGGAGCTGCCCACGGTGGCGCGGCTGACGGAGAGGGCTGCGCCTAGGGAAGGGTGAGGCGGCGCACCCCGGGCGGAGGCCGGCATCGAGGCGGGTCAGGGCTCTAGACGGCGCGGCCGGGGTCTCGACGACACTGCCAAGGGCGGCCACGCGAGAGGGGGTCTCGCCGGAGTGGCCCTTCACTGGAGCGCGGAGAGGGTCGGGACTGGCGGCGGACGAGAGGAGGAGGCGGTCCTGCGAGAGAGGCGCGGAGGAGGAAGTGGATAAGGGTTTCGTCGGAGCAACTGTGGCGCGGAGGCCCAGGGTCGGCGGAGATGCGGCTGGTGGTCCACGCACGGAGGCGCGGCCGGCGCGGAGGAGGTAAGGCTCTCCCCCCTATATCCCCTTTCCGTTGTTGGTGGTAGGGACGATGATAGCGGTGTTGGCTGTCGTGGTGGTGGGGGAACGATTTGGGCGATGCCGAAAAACTGGGGTGGTGATGGCAGTGGTTGGCGGCAAGACGGAGACGTGGTGGTTGATGGTGGTTGTTCTGGTTGTGTGGGCGGAGGAGACGAGACGGTGGCGGAGATGGTTGCAATGATGGGCGGTATTTGTGGCATAAAATTGGCTGAGTTGTAGGCTGTCGTCGTGTCCGGGGCGTGTCCCGACATGAGGTGGAGATAACTGTCTATGTAAATAAAATGTCATAGTGGATGGAAAAGGCACGGACACGGACACGATGCACGGTTTGGGTTTTGGAAAATTTGGTGGATGATTAATGAATTGGAGGAGTACCTGCCTATTTATAGGATGTGGGAATTCCCAATTAGATAGGGATTGGGATTTGTTTAAATCCCCAATAGATAGATTACATAATAATATAAATTGATTTAAATCTAATTCAATATAAGTAGAACTTATCCTTAATTTAAAAGCTATTTAAATTAAGGCAAATACATTCTTTTCCAATTTAAATTATCAAAGTAATTCAAATATTAAGTACAACAAAATTTAAAATATCTTTTCCATAAATATTAAAATATATCATTAATTAATTTCGAAAATCAAAAATATTACTTGAATATTAAATCATGAAATAGCTTTTCTAATTAACAACAAAAAATATGTTATTAGTAATTTCCAAATTTCGTAAAATATTTATAACCCAAAATTTTCAAATCCCTATTTATTAAAAAATAACTATTTTATAAAAAATATTTCTCATATTCTTTTGATAACTAAAATAATTCTTCTATATAAATAAAAAAATCTTTAATAAAAATGTTTTACAAAAATATGTATCTCGCACATATTAGCACTTGACGAGATATACGAAAATAAAATTTTGCGCGTGACGTACAATGCATCTACGCGACGTATAAATACAAAATTTTAAATCAGTACCAATTTAATAAATAAATAAAATAAAATAAAATAGTAGAAATTTAGGGGTTTTACATCCTACCCAACTTAAAAGAATTTCGTCCTCGAAATTAAGAATAAGTAGGGGGTGAGAAGGTACGAGGGTAAGGCAACACAAATCATTGGGCGAAATAATCGTGATTTCGATAACGACGAAATAATTCATGAATTTTAGAATTGATCGAGGGTTGCAAGTCAAGGTAAAAATCATGATAGTACGATGGAAGTAGCTTAAGTAGATATTTTTGGGGACTTGGGGAATAGGACACTTAGAAGAAGATTGTATGGTAAGTGTCTAAGTTGAGGGCACGAATGAAAGAATGATAGGATTCATTCAAGTGATTAGGGTCATGATATAAGGTATAGGGTCGTCTAGGTTTAGAGTTGAATCATCTTCAAATTTCAAAAGGTCATGAAAGTTGGTTCTAGGGTCGAGGAAAATGGCAAGTAGCTCAAGGCTGGAATAGTCATATTGGTTGGTCAGTGGTTAACTATCCCCAAGTATATACAAATATCATGGGCATAGGAGAATGGTTTGGTCTATCTATCAATCACAAGCTTTGTCTAGAATAGTTTAAAGACGAAAGCCAACACGAGTCCAAAGGAGATATTTTCGAATGCCAATATGTGATTCAAGGGCGGTTGTAAAATTCTAAGAGAATTGCAAAGGTAATCGCGGAGGAGGCTCTAGGGGTAAGTTTAACTACGTCTCCGTCCATGTTGAACAATATACAAAAAGCGAACCAAGTGTACTATGGTTGATCAGACCATAATACGTCAGTTCTGATTAGACAAATGTATTAGTGGGCGCCCACATTAAACATGTGTCATGATCAAGCTTGATAAAGAATAAGCTTGCAAAACTAAGCTATTTTAGCATCCTAGGTAGATAAAATAATAAGTAAAGGGTAATGATGAAAGAAATTAATTAGCCCAAGATCTTATAAAATCTAAGTTCTGCCCGAATTGGGCCTATGCAGTCGGTTTGGTTGACTAGATAAGTTAGGGTCTACTGAATTCTATGGTCCAAGTGAACCTATCAATGTGGTCCATAAAAATGTTGGTTAGGTCGTGAGGTATTCTACTCAACTTACAAGAATTAAACTAATGGTGTGATAGGTCCAGCAATCAAGATTTAAGCATGTAAGAAATTAAGTAGAACAAAATCGTATATCGGGTCGAAAGAATGGAGTCGAGGTCGAGTCTCATCTATAGTTTAATGTATATTGGTTTCACGGTAGGGATTAGAGTCCAGTCATTTTGACCTGAAGGTCGCAACATGAAATTATAGTACAAGGAGGCGTGTTTTAGTGGTACGTGATATACCTACATGAAGTTGGGCTCGTCTAGGTCTTGTATGTGAAATTTGTGGTGAGGAAAAGTCTAGTGTTATGCTCCAAATACCCAAGTTACGGTAAAGGACACAAAAAAAATTAAAATAGAAAGTGGGAGTTCATGAGATAATGATTAACGAACCAAATAAATGACCGAGCTAAAGCATGAAATAAAGATAACTTAGATTCTAACAATTCAAGGTAAAATAAATTAGGAGTACAGTTTCAAGGGATATGATAGCCACTTAGATGGTGTATGATCAAGGAACAATCTAATCATTTCTCAAGTTCCAAATGATTAGATGGTCATGACAAAAGATCTAGAATTGAGGGAAGGTCGAGTAAGTCAAAAGATATGTTCATCGGTTTGGTCGATGACTAACTATACTTGTGTATATGCAATATCATAATCATAGGTGGCATGGCAATCTAATGTACAATACTTCTATCTCACTAGGGTGACCTTCCTTGCTTCTTGGTCCTCTACCAATATGTTCTAATCTAAATTTCAAGTTCCTCGAAGTTTCTCAATAAATTTTTCAAGATACTCCGCCACAATTACTAATTATCTTAGACTGTCAAGTTTAATTTAAATCTCTAATCAATCTCGAAATAGTCCTTGTATATCGCAAAATGAACATACTCTTTTTTTTTTACTAAAAATTTAAATATCCATAATCAAGGTTTTAAGCTCGAAATTTAACTAACTCTATAAATCATAGATCATAGGACAAAATTTGAAATTTGAATTTTTCCTTCAAAGTCGATATCTTCCAAAAATTTAAAAAAAAAATTTCCATCATCTCTTTAAAATTTAATAAACTTTATAAATCGTACGCGCAATTTAAAACCTCAAGTTCTCTCCCTTCTAAACTTTCGTCTCTCTAGTCATCTACAAAATCATATTTAAATTCAAAAAAATCTCGATATATCCAACTTAAAGTTAACCGTAAATCAAGTGTCACAAAAAAAAACTCAAGATATCTCTCAAATTGATTTCATATCCCTAATAAATCATAACTATTTCACAATTTCAAAATTCATAAAAATTTTGTTTTCTTGATCTAGCTATCCTCTTGTGTATACCACCTTGTAAATTTAAAATAAAATTTAAACTATCCTTTTGATGGCGGCAATATACTACTACCCAACTTGGAATAAACTAATTCTTAAGATCAAATTTCTAGGAAACATAAATGCTTTTATACACAAATAAGACCTCAATGCATACTAATTGTCAAGGTAATCCTTCTAGCCATGTGTTTGACCTATGAGCATATATGAGTGTAGTCATCTTTCTAATTGTCACTAAGCACGAAACTAAGAATTTACGGTAGAAGGAGTCAAGCAAGATGTAAATCAAGGAGGGCGAACGAGAGTTCGAAATCTGAAGTCAAGAAAGGTTGTCAAGTAGGTGGATGAGATTCCTAGATTCTAATCCTATATTGCAGGCTCACATCGGTACAATTACGTAACCGAAGTGACAAACTAGACCTGCATGGGCCACCACAAAAATATGTAACGCCCCAGTCCCAAAATACGTAGGACCAAGTACGTAGACATGCCAGCTGTATATATACGAAATACATGGACCTCGTATGTATACATAAGCTGTAAATGTAGTAATCCAAGACAACTAAATCTCATCCACAATGAAAGAAATAATAATATAGAAATCAACTTGAATACTTATGATACAATCGTTGGGCGGAGACAAAGTCTACTACCAACTAATTTAAATAGAGAAGAAATATACAAAGAAAGTGATTGGTCGAGCGAAGCAATGACAAGTCCAAAAGCAGTCATCATGATGGAAGGAATGGCCTTGGCTAGAACACCTGCAGAAAACATGAACACATACCTGGGGAAAAACCAGGTCCTCAGAGGGACGTAACATGACACATAATATCATGCCAATAAACTGAATAGTAAGAGCTCAATAGAAAATATACATGCGTAAAGGGTCCTAACTATTCTATATGATATATATTTTGAGAAGACAACGTTCTACGCAGGAGCTTAGGTGTTCAGCATAGATGGAGAGAGAGTGGTAGTAGGTAGCGCTCATAAGAGACACTATCGACCATGGACAGAAAGTAGCTCTCATACGAGAACTATCGGCCCCGGGGCAGTAAGTAGCGCTCTTCCGAGACACTATCGGCCCAAATCTATATGTGTACTGAACATGTAGCCCCTACGCTAATAACTGTCTTCCCTCCTCCCCATGATACTATACATGTGTCGACTCCACGATACTGTTTAATCCTTAATAACTGTCAAGTCTTCTACAAAAATCTATTAGCAGTTACATCCTAACGTACGGCCTTTACGCACCGATGTACGGTCGATACGCAAGTCCGAAGCTATATGCGACTCACAACTCACACACAACCCGTGGCACATCGTGACAGTTTATGAGATATACTAAACATGCGGTGGTCCCTTAACTCTAAGCCGATTGCATAAAATATAATAATTTACATATTTATATATATAATTTTGAAAGAACAACCTAATGGAAAAAGCATGCATGATATTGAGCAGAAAATTTAAACAGTAAAGGCAGGGTGTCTTGCCTGGTGTGTCGCCTGGTGTGGTACGATATTCTAAAAGTTCCAGTTGTCTAATAGCCTAAGCCAATTGGAAAAGGTCCGGATTCACGAGAAAATAAGAGTATATGGTTAGTCATGGCCTGCTATGATAAGCGAAGTGATTTGGAGTAAACAATATTTATACTAATTGAGAATATTTAATTTTATAAGAAAACTAGATTTTTATTCATAAATTTAGCTTTAAGATAAATACTTTAAAAGAATAAATTATTTTAGGAAAAATACTTTAAGTTTATCAAATAGGATTTTTGCATAGGGAACTGTATTTGTACTAGTCAAAATATTAATAATATATATATACTTTTTTAAAAACAACTTAGGCTCATATTTTGGTTTTAAAAACTAATTTCGTCGAAATACATTTTCAGGCTAAAAGTCATAAAAAATTTTTTTTTGCAAATAATACAAACAAGACATCAATAATACTAATATTAATAATAATATTAATAATAGTAATAATAGCAATAAATAACATAACATAATAATAATAATAACAAATAATAATAGATAATAATAATAATAATAATAATCCTAATAATAATAATAATAATAATAATAATAATAATAATAATAATACATATTAATAACAAAACTAATAAATAATAACAATCAGTTATGTTCCTAAAGAAGTCAAAGGGGGCAGAAAGAGTACTCAAGTGAGAGAGAGAGGGGAAAAAGAGGGTTCTCACAGTGGGGTTTGGTCGTGGTGGTCCGGCTTCATGCCGGCGGAGGAGATCCGGCCACAGAAGGTGGCGGCAGGCGGTGTGCGACCACCGGGATGACCAGTGGGGGATCCGGCACGGCGGGGAGGCTCGGGGACACTAGACGGCGACAGATCTGATCGCCAACCGACCGACGTCAGGCGGCGACCTCGCGACGGAGGCATGCGCTTGATCAGTGGTAGCGGCGCCCGGCGTGGGGTGGTGGAGGCGGCACGGACGGACGGGTCAGGTCGACGGAGGAACGGCATGGATGGGCGCCGTCGGGGCTGTGGCGGACGGAAGTGGGCGCTGGATCTGGGAGCTGCCCACGGTGGCGCGGCTGACGGAGAGGGCTGCGCCTGGGGAAGGGTGAGGCGGCGCACCCCGGGCGGAGGTCGGCATCGAGGCGGGTTAGGGCTCTAGACGACACGGCCGGGGTCTCGACGACACTTCCGAGGGCGGCCGCACGAGAGGGGGTCTCGCCGGAGTGGCCCTTCACTGGAGCGCGGAGAGGGTCGGGACTGGCGGCGGACGAAAGGAGGAGGCGGTCCTGCGAGAGAGGCGCGGAGGAGGAAGTGGATGAGGGTTTCGTCGGAGCCGCTGTGGCGCGGAGGCCCAGGGTCGGCGGAGATGCGGCTGGTGGTCCACGCACGGAGGCGCGGCCGGCGCGGATGAGGTAAGGCTCTCCCCCCTATTTCCCCTTTCCGTTGTTGGTGGTAGGGACGATGATGGCGGTGTTGGCTGCCGTGGTGGCGGGGGAACGATTTGGGCGATGCCGGAAAACTGGGGTGGTGATGGCAGTGGTTGGCGGCAAGATGGAGACGTGGTGGTTGATGGTGGTTGTTCTGGTTGTGTGGGCGGAGGAGACGAGATGGTGGCGGAGATGGTTGCAATGATGGGCGGTGTTTGTGGCATGAAATTGGCTGGGTTGTAGGCTGCCGTCGTGTCCGGGGCATGTCCCGACACTAGGTGGAGATAACTGTCTATGTAAATAAAATGTCATAGTGGATGGGAAAGGCACAAACACGGACACGATGCACGGTTTGGGTTTTGGAAAATTTGGTGGATGATTAATGAATTGGAGGAGTACCTGCCTATTTATAGGATGTGGGAATTCCCAATTAGATAGCGATTGGGATTTGTTTAAATTCCCAATAGATAGATTACATAATAATATAAATTGATTTAAATCTAATTCAATGTAAGTAGAACTTATCCTTAATTTAAAAGCTATTTAAATTAAGGCAAATACATTCTTTTCCAATTTAAATTATCAAAGTAATTCAAATATTAAGTACAACAAAATTTAAAATATCTTTTCCATAAATATTAAAATATATCATTAATTAATTTCGAAAATCAAAAATATTCCTTAAATATTAAATCATGAAATAACTTTTCTAATTAACAACAAAAAATATGTTATTAATAATTTCCAAATTTTGCAAAATATTTATAACCCAAAATTTTCAAATCCCTATTTATTAAAAAATAACTATTTTATAAAAAATATTTCTCATATTGTTTTGAAAACTAAAATAATTCTTCTATATAAATAAAAAAATCTTTAATAAAAATGTTTTACAAAAATATGTATCTCGCACATGTTAGCAATTGACGAGATATACGAAAATAAAATTTTGCGCGTGACGTACAATGCATCTACGCGACATATAAATACAAAATTTTAAATCAGTACCAATTTAATAAATCAATAAAATAAAAAAATAGTAGAAATTTAGGGGTTTTACACGATGGACCTATCTTCGAAATTATGGAATTTTATCAAGATGATGCTGATCGAGTCGTACCTCCCTCTGGGGTGGCTGGGCCAGAAGAGCCAGCAAAATTTAACTTGGAGGTCGCGGATGAGGAGACCTTGTTAGCTGCGAGCGAGTTACAACCTCCATGCTCCTCTCCTGGTAAGATAAGCCGAATTTTAACTTGCGAGGAGGCCTATCTGCTCTATCATCACATCCTTCGGGTTACGTCGATTGATGGTTCCTCTGGACATACAGGTCCTGCCTCTCCAGTGCCGATGATGGACATTGTTGAGACAGGCTCTGCCGAAGGGGCATTGGTGGAGAGGAGCGTACCTCCTCCCCTTTCGGTTCATCTTGAGGGGCCTCATGCTGTCTCGAGTTTGAAAAGTCAAGTGGTGGGACAACCGGGACAGGGGATAATGGTCCTTGCGTCTTCTTCTGCTCAGACGACTCCGAGAGTCGACCTCTCTGCCCTGCCAAGTGTCCAGGCTCTTCGAATGGCGGAGGAAGAGTTAGCCGCTATCCGCGTATCGTTCTGCTCGGAAATTATGCTCTTGGTGGCAAGTTCTAGCGCACCTCCTTCGATGTTGCCGGCCATGCTTCCTTTGACGTCGTCCTCTACAGAGGTTCTGGACGAAGCGTTACAGAACGTGGTTGACAGCTTTTATCGTCACTTGAAGAGGGGGGTAGCGGCTACTGTGGAAAGAAGGACCTCTTTTGTCTTGGCCCGACAATGCGCCCAGGGTCATATTGATATCTTTAAGACTCTTCCCGGTGGGGCAGGAGTAGCCGTGCTTCTGGAGGCAAAATTGCTAAAGGCTGATCAGCTGGTGGACCAGCTTCAGGTGTTGCGGCAGGCTGATCTGTCTACTGCTATAGATCAGGAGCGCAGTTTCCTCACAGCGGCTGTAGAGGAGGTAACGGCTGCTCGGGATAAGACCAGGCCGGCCATACTGAAGGACCTCCGCGATCTGTCTGATCGATATGATGAGTTGAGCCGCGAGAGTGAAGACATTACGGCTCGGGAAGCGACTGCCTCCCGTGGGATCATTGACACACGGGAGCAGATCCTTGAGCTTCAGAGGAAGTTAGCTTTTTTGGAGTCTGAGCTTGAGGCTGCCCGTACCGAAAGGGGGCTAATTATCCAGAAGGCTGACAGAGTGAATCGAGCTTCGGCTGATCTGAAAATTGCCCTGAAGAAGTTGGAGGACGACTGGCGGGCACATATGTACTTGGATGATGCGGAGCGGTTGTCCCAGGAAGCCGAGCGTCGAGCTAGGCAGCGGCTTGAACGGGGGACCACCTTGGTGATGAACCGCCTCCTGGAATTGTGTAATGTCGAACCATAGTCGGCCTTTTCTTCTTTTGTTATGGTCCTAGAACATGTAATGCTTTTTTGGCTTCCAAATAAAGAGTATGCTTTATTCTACCCTTTATCTGTACTGCTTGTTGTACTTATGGTGTAATGGTGGCATTTGTCCCGAATGGGGGACTTATTTATGGACCTGTTACCCTTGGCATACCTTGGTTTTAGGTACGGATAACAAGTTTGATGGGGATACCTAGAACAATTCCACGGCAAGGTGATCATGGACGTTCCGGGTATCGGGAGAGAATGCCATGGAGCAGCTGGGCTCCCGGGGCATGATGAGAAATGATGGGCCTGTACTAAGAAACTTAGCAAAGGACATTTGTGGGCCTATTATCCTTGGCGTACCCTGACTTAGGATACGGATAATAGGATGAAAGGAAACCAACATACTTACTCAGAGGTAATGAGGACATGGCAAGTATGGAGGTTTTACCGCGGAGTCTTCCTACTCAGAGGTAATGAGGACATGGCAGGTGTGGACTCAACGGAGAATATTTGTGGTCAACGGAGGACATTTGTGGACCTATTATCCTTGGCGTATCCTGGTTCAGGATACGGATAATAAGACGAGAGAGAACCAATATACCTACTCAGAGGTAATGAGGACATGGCAAGTATGAGGGTTCTACCTTGGAGTCTTCCTACTCAGAGGTAATGAGGACATAGCAGGAGTGGACTCAATGGGGGATATTTGTGGACCTATTATCCTTGGCGTACCCTGGGGGTTTTTTTTGGTACAGATAATAAGTCGAGGGAGGTCCAACATATTTACTCAGAGGTAATGAGGACATGGCAAACATGAGGGTTTCTTCGATGGAGCCTTCCTACTCAGAGATAATGAGGACATGGCAGGAGTGGGCTCCATGAAGGGGTACATAGAACGACTCAGAGGTAATGAGGACATGGAAGTTCTATGTAGAGGGGTGATTTATTTTTGGCGGAAGTGAAACGACTCAGAGGTAACATCGACGTGGTCGTTTTAGAAATTTTGTGGATCCGTTAGCCTTTGTGCATAGAAAGTACGGGTAGTGGATCATGAGGGAGGAGCTCTTTCAGAGAAATAAGTTCAGAGGTATGATCATACATGACTTACTACCTAAAAAAGTGACCGGAATGTGAGTTCAGAGGCACCTGCGGGTACATAACTCGATAATCTGGGAGAGTTGGAATATGAGTTCAGCGGTACCGGCGGGTACATGACTCGATATCTGGAATTTGGAAATGTGAGTTCAGCGGCACCAGCGGGTACATGACTCGATAATCTGGAATTTGGAAATGTGAGTTCAGCGGCACCAGCGGGTACATAACTCGATAATCTGGAGTATTGTGGATGTGAGTTCAGCGGCACCAACGGGTACATAACTCAATAATCTAGGATTTTTGTGAATATGAGTTCAGCGGTACCAGCGGGTACATGACTCGATAATCTGGAAAATGTCATTTAGACATAATATTTCTTCAGGAATTTGCCGTTGACTGGCAGCATGAGCAAATTTCCGTTTTGTTTTACGAGGTGGTAAGCACCGTTGGAGAATACGGCCTCAATGATAAATAGACCTTCACATTTTGGCTAGAATTTGCCGGCGGTTTTGTGAGTCATGACCATCGGCCTCCGAACTGCCAGAACGAGATCGCCCACTTGGAATGTTCTGATTTTAACCTTTTTGTTGAAGGCTCCGAAGATGCGTGCTTGGTAAAGCTCGATTCGTTGTTGAGCCAAGAGGCATTTTTTATCTAAGGCCTCCAACTCTTGTAGTCGATGACGGTAGTTATCGTCTGTCGTCAATTGGTAATTGAGAGCGACGCGAAGCGAGGGTATTTGAGTCTCCAATAGGAGAACTGCCACACTCCCGTACACCAGGGAGAATGGTGTGTTTCCTGTGGCTGTTCGGACTATGGTATGGTACGCCCATAAGCATTCACCAAGCTTTTTGTTCCAGTCGCATTTGTTGGACGATACGAACTTCTTGAGAAGTTTGATGATTGTTTTGTTGAATGCTTCTGCCAACCCATTCGCTGTCGGATTATATGGTGTCGAAGCAATATTCTGAATTCGGTGATTATCGCAAAAGTGATAGAAGGCATGGCTTATGAACTGCGGACCATTATCGTGGATAATCCTTCGGGGCAGTCCAAAACGATAGATAACATGATGCTTGAGTAAGCTGATCACGTTTGAAGTCTTTACTTCTGTAAGCGGAACAACTTCCACCCATTTGGAGAAGTAATCTGTGATTACGAGTATGAAGCGATGTCCTCGGGAGGAAGGTGGAGTAATGAGACCGATGATATCCATTTCCCATGCTTCAAATGGTGAGGATGCTACCGTCAGATGTAGAAATTTGGATAGTTGGTGGATAAAGTCTGCGTGGACTTGGCAGGCTTTGCATTTTCTTGCGTAGTCTATCGCATCTGCCACCATCGTGGGCCAGTAGTAGCCCATTCGGCGAAGACGGTTTTGCAATTTTGGGCCTGGCTGATGGGCCCCGCAGACACCGTCATGAGCTTCGCGTACGGCCACTTTGGCTTCTGCGTTTGACAGATATCGAAGCAATAATCCATCGTAGGATCGGCGATACAGCATCTTCGTCTCTGTATCGTAGAAGAATCTGAAAGAACGCCTTCTGATAGAGGTGGCCTCTTTTGGGTTCTCGGGCAGGATGTCGTAAACTACGAAGTCAATGAATGGTTGTCTCCAGTCTGGGACTTTGTCGATCGTCTGAAGGGAATAACTCGCCACGAATTGAACATTGTTCTTGGGACAGACCAGTTCATGGCCTATCACATCCACCGATTGATGAGTATGATTTGGCACTGCTAGGGAAGCAGCAAGACCGGCTAAGGCATCGGCTTAGATATTTCAGAGTCTGGGAACGTGTTCGATGAAGAACCCTTCGAACGACGAGATGATGTCGATCACTATTTGGTGATAGGGGATCATGTCTTCATGGCGAACCTCGTATGAACCCCGGATTTGATTGACGATTAACTGTGAATTGCCGTATGCTTCAAGATATTATATCCCCAACTTTCTTGCAAGTTGGAGGCCAATGACCAAAGTGTTGTACTCGGCCACATTGTTAGAGCAGGGTTCTGTGAGGGAGTAAGCACGATTGATCACCAATCCGGAAGGAGAAACCAGCACCACTCCGACTCCGACGACGATGTTGCCCTTAGGTCCGGTCCTTGAGGCGCCGTCAAAGAACATTCACCATATATCATCGTGAGAGGATGCATGCGAATCGGCGACCTCATCTGGGATTCCTTCATATATTCTGGACGACTCCGAGCCTGGGTGGGCTGCCAAAAAGTCTGCCAGGGCTTGACCTTTAACAGCCTTTTATGGGACGAAGATCATATGGTAGGGGGACAGTAATATTGCCCATGTAGCGAGGCGAGAGCTGAATGCCCCTGGTTTCGTCGTAAGGACCATGAGGGGGTTGACTCGTGAGATCACATGTATAGTTTGTCCTGTGACATAGTGCCGCATCTTTGAATGGCGAACACCAGGGCGAGGCATTCCTTCTCCACGGTGGTGTATCGGTGCTCTGGCCCAATCATCATTCGGCTGAGGTAATATATAGCTTGTTCATGGCCTGTATCGTTGTTTTGTGCCAGCAGAGCGCCAAGGGAATGCTCCATTGCTCGTACATAGAGCAGGAATGGTTTTCCGGCAACCGGGGCCACCAGGACTGGAGGGTTCGAAAAATATTCTTTGATGCTGTCGAAGGCATGTTGGCATTCTTCATCCCATACGAACGAGATGCCTTTCTTCATGAGATGGGTGAATGGCTGACAACGCTCGGAGAGGTTAGAAATGAACCTCCTAAAGTAAGCTAGCCTCCCTTGAATGCCTCTGAGTTCGCGGAGATTTTTCGGGGGACCCATCTCCATAATTGCCTTCGTCTTCTCAGGGTCTACATGGATACCATGGGCAGTGATGATAAAACCCAAGAACTTTCCGCTAGATACGCCCAAAAAAGATTTTGTGGGATTCATCTTCAGGTTGTGTGCTCGCATCAGGTCAAATACCGTCCTCAGATCCTGGAGGTGGTCACCCTTACAGCGACTCTTGACGGCGATGTCATCAACATAGCACTCCACGGTCTTGCACAAGTGATCCCTGAAGATGATACTCATAGCTCTTTGATATATGGTACCAGCATTCTTTAAACCGAAAGGTATGACTGTGTAGCAGTATGTGCCAATCGGTGTTCGGAATGATGTATGCTTTTCGTCGTCAGGAGACATCTTGATTTGGTTGTACCCCGAAAAACCATCCATGAATGACATGCGTTCGAAGCCGCATGTGTTGTCGATCATGATGTCTGTGATAGGAAGGGGGAATTCATCTTTGGGACATGCCTCGTTTAGATTGCGGAAGTCGATGCAGATTCGAATCTTTCCGTTCTTCTTGAGGACCGGTACTATATTGGCGACCCAGTCTGGATGTTGCTCCTCGCGTATGAAGCCGCTGGATATCAGTTGGTTGACTTCGGCTTCGATCGCATCTATGATGCCCGGGCGGAAGCGTCGCTATTGTTGTTTGATCGGCTTTGCATCTGGCCGAATGTTGAGTTTTTGAAGAGCAATATCTGGATTTAACCCTGGCATGTCTTTATAGCTCCAGGCGAACACATCAATGTATTCTTTGACGAGTTCCAGTAGCGATTCTCGCTCTTCGTCTGTCGGACTTTTGCTAACGAAGATTGGTTTTGGAGAAGAGTCGCTGCCTAGATCGACCTGTATAACCTAATCTTCAGTAGGAGGTTCTCTCTGTTCGAACCGCTTTTCCCATTGTGCATCCAGCTGTTGGGCCCACGGCTCTAACTCGAAGATTTTAAGAATGTCTTCATCTTCTTCATAAGCGTCGGCGAATGCCATATTGACGGACCAGACTTGCCAGAGCATGTCCCCGATGCTGACATCTGAATCGAAAGTGGGTGATTCGGTTGAGTGTGAATGCCAATCGCATTCCTCGTCTGAGCTTTCAGGGGTTGTCGCGGGTGTGACATAACCTAGCCCACATCTGGTTTTGTTGTAGTAATCTCGTGGTTTTCCAGCCGGGACTGGCAACTTTAAAGGTAATCGTCGACCAGTGCCGTAGTTCAAGCCTGGCGTAGTCTCCAGATCATACCCCTGTTTTTGCATGAGATATTTGGATTGGGGGCTATACAGATAAAGAGGCAGTCTCCCGGCATCTGATTCGAGATCGACTTTCTCTATGGTGAAGGGCTGTGGGTCGTCCTTCCGGCCGAAGATGATTGGATGGTCCCCTCCCTCGATTATGCGGTAAGCGTCTTCCACTGGAGTAAGCTGGTTTGCGGTGTAAACATTTGTCACCTGCGTGTGTAGGTGAGTGCCTATACCGTGTTCCATAGCATACCTTGTACAAAGCTTATTAAGCTCGAGGTAGTTCAAAGATAGCCCTTTATTGATGAAGTAAGGTATCTTTTCTAGCAGGATTACATCATCTACGGAGGGAACATCAGTATGGGCAGCCACATACTTGGCTAACTCCGGTTCTTCTTCGGCCACCGCCTGTATAAACGAAGACTGGGAGGATGACCTGGGCAGCTTGATCGTCAGGGGTTCCGCCGGTGGAGCAGAACGTGGAGTCATTGGCAAACTAGCGACCCCCGATTTGGTACTCGATGCTGGACGGGGAGTTGTTGGCTCACTAGAAGCCCCAGAACTTGCATCGGGGTGACGACTCTTCTTGGGAAGGCATATCGTCATTGGCTTGTCGGAGGGATTGAGCTTCTCCATTTGTGGCTGGCCGACTCTAGGCAGTCTGATTGTTAGTGGCTCCATTGTGGGTCTTGGCACTTGGCCAGACCTTGGTAGCCGGATTATCATTTGCTCTTCATGTGCCGAGAGGCTGATTGCGTCCTTACGCAGAATGGCTGTAAGGGGTGCGGACTTTCCAGGTTTGCGAGCTTGGAAGTAGATCGTTAGGGGTTCTTCTGATCCTGTGACTGTCTCGGTACGAGCTTGCACATCTCCTTCACATAGGTGCCTCCTCGACTTTTCGTATAGGCAGGAATCTGAGTAGTAGGATTCGACCCCTTTGAAGGGATCGATGTCGCCAAATTCTGTCCTCACGAAGCCGTATTTGTCGACATACTTGAAGCACTGGTGCAGAGTAGAGAGCACAATCATGTAATCGTGTATCCAAGGGCGCCCCAAGAGGACGTTGTAGGAAGTGTCTGCGTCTATGACGTAACAGGTTACTTCTGAGTGAAGATCGCCAATTTGGCACTTCAAGCGAACCTTCCCAATCGGGTAGCTCCTGCCCGAATTAAAACCGCTGATGGCGGTGCTTGTTGGCGTCAGACGATGCATAGGAATACGGAGATGATTTAACAGACCCTTTGAGATGATGCTTATGAAAGAACCAGGATCAATGTGCATCCGATCCACCTTTACGTCGCCGATGTATCCAGTGTAGTATAATGGGTGATCGTGCAGGTTGGTTTTGATGAGCATATCCTGCGGAGTGAAGACAATGTTGGGCATCGCTCCCGTGCAAGCGCTGTTTTGGAGATCTGCAGGTGGGCTCTCCCCCGTGAGGTTGACCTGAGCCAGATAGGCGTCGGCATTCTGGAGTGCATCGCTCAAAACCGCACAAACATCCTTTGAGAGTCTCAGGAGCTTGTATAATGACAATTTGGCCGGTGTGTTGGCCAATTGCGCCATGATGTCGATGTTGTAGGGCCTCTCCAGCCCCTGCGGTGCCTCTTTTCAGAGGGATTTGTCAAAGCGAGTCTCTTTCGGCCTAGGCTTGTCGGTCGTCGGAGGCTGAGAAGGTCCTGGAGTGTCAGCAGTAGCTGGCTGATGATCTTCAGCCGAGTTATCAGTCGCAGGTTAGGATTGTGTCTCAGACCGAGTGGCGACAGCTGTGGCTTCTTCGATATCTACCGAGATTGTGCGGCAGGACCTAACTTTTCCACTCTTCTTCTTGCGAATATAAGGTGGTATGGATTGAGTCACCTCGAGTACCAGGTTCGGATGGACCTACATGACCTCCTCCCGTGATGTGGTGAGGGGCACTAGACCAGCAGCCTGATCCAGGAGAGGTGGAAGATTAGCAATTTCTATTGTTGCCAGAGGGATGGGTACTACACCGTCTTGAGTTTTTGTTGGAGGGAAGCTGCCAAATTGTACTAACACCATATTAGCTGCCACGGTTACCTCTTCGAAATCAATGGCCAGAGCGTTCGAATCGGTGAGATGTTGGATGTACCGTTTCAGTTGGTAGCAGTCGTGTGTAGCATGGTGGACGTAGCAGTAGTAATGGCAGTATTTTGGGCTCTCCATTTCTGCCGATCGAGGTTCCCGTCTTGTCGGAGGGAGCTGAATTCTGTCTCCTTGTATGAGCATGTCCAAGATGGGCTTGACGTGGCTGTCTTAAAAAGAGTAGGTAATTTGCGGCCATTGTGTGTCTGCCAGTTTTGACTCAGGTTTCTGTGCTGTATCGGCCACCATAGCCTGCTTGCCCTTGTTGTCCCGATTGTTGGCGGAGCTACCCCCATTGTTATTGTTGGCATTAGGACGCCTGCCCTTGTCCTCTCCCTCTGAGATATGTAATCCCAGTTGGCAAGCCTTCCTCAATCGTTCTTCGACGCTAGTAGCACTGACAATAAACGTCTTCCAGTCCTTGAATTAACTTTCACCCATCCAGAGGCTGATTGTTGGAAGCAATCTCTTTTGGCAAATTTCAATTAAGGAGGAATCCGGATTACCGGACGACAATTTCATGGCAGTTTGGCAAAATCGCTCGATATAGTTTCTTGTCAGTTCTTTCTCCCCTTGGACGACGTCCATGAGGGTGGACATTGTGACGTCCTGTCCTACTTCGTAGAATCTCTCCAAAAACATGTGCTTGAAGCTGGCGAAGGAGTGGATGCAGTTATCTGGCAGGTTGCGGTACCAGTCGAAGGCGACCCCTTCCAATGTCCCCAATGAATAATCGTGTAAGGATAGCATCGTCATGGGGAAGATGGTCGGTGGTGACCTCGAAGTAAGTGATGTACCGACTTGCGGAGGTCTTCCCATCATATGGATTGATGTAGAATGGTTTATACTTTGGTGGGAAGGGAACATCTCTCCATGCAGCGGGATACGGTTGTCGTATCCTGAGGTCTTGGCAGTTTTCTCGAGCGTGGAACATGGCCCGGAGCTCCTGGACCTCTCTTCTTGCCTCCCTGGCTTCGTCTGCAGCGGTAGGAGCCGACATCTCAGGAGGAATATTGCCCAGTTTTGGTGCCGCTGAGTTTGAGTCTGCATTGACCGCGGGGCCCCGAGTTTGTTTGGCCAGGCGTCCCCCTTGCAGAGTAGGGAGGACTGCTTTGATCTCGTCCACGGATTTGACCAAAGTGCGCAGTATGGCCTCCAGAGTGTCGATGCATTGGCGATCACTGGGACCCTGCTGGCTATTGTCTGTCATGAATATCGTCCTCACATGAGGAGAAGTGGAAGGGACGGTGGATGACGTACACTCCGAATCATACTCCTGTAACGAAAAGTCATCGGAGTATGTGGGAATGTCTTCCTCTGGTTCGGGCTCAGAAGGAACAGTACCCCCAGCTTCCGAGTTCGCCTCGTCTTGGGAATTGTGGACGTCCTCGGGGACGTCGGGATTTGCTGCATCTGACGGAAGAGTTGTTTCCCCCAGCTCGTCTTCTTGGAACATCGGATTATCGTGGAGGTTCGGAGGAGTGCTACCCCCAGTTCCAGTAACCCCCAGTGATGTGGATGATGAATCTCCTACTGTAGTAGACTTCGTCTTCGAACGGGTACCTTGGAAAACTCCGGTGGTGGATGATCGTTTAGACGACAGTTTCTTAGTCACAGTGGTTGAGATCATCGGGCTGGAAATATTTATCTTCTTCCCTCTCCCATCGACAGGGATTTTCTGAGTGGAGTTGCAAGAGACGACGGGTGGCGCCTCATCCTCTGAGCTCGGCTGTTGTAATCTTTGGAAGACGGACTGCCGGTCTTCTCGTATTGTCGCGTTGTTGCAACAGCATTTGACGATAATTTGGGTGCAGTGACGTCTGTGGGAGGACTCTTTGCACCCCGAGGCCCCCTTTCTTTTCTTGCGCTTGTGGAGGATAGCCTCACGCAAGTCAGATGGGTCCGGAACGACCATGTTTGCTCCCTGGATTTTGGGAGACTTTTGGAAACCTTTCTGTCCGTTTGCCGTCGGGGGCTGGACTCGAGTGGTTCTGTACAACTTCCATCAGAGGCCCGCATAACAGTATGTGGAACGCTCGGATGGTCAGAGGTCGGATCAGCGGACCGAGCTTGCCAAGCTCGTGCTGTCCTAGACTTCTTCACTCTAGTGCATGAGGGTACATAGTAGGAAGAGTCTAAGTGGTGCTGGAGAGAGTCAGACATGTCTTCTTGGGAGCATAAGAGATCAGGACCATAGGAGAGGCGGTCGAAGACTGAGCCGCGTGGAGCAGGTGGCATGCGGCTGAAATCAATATTCTCCACGGCTGGCAGTCGTAGCCGCATAGGTCTTCTCCATGCGGCTGGAAATCCTGGCCGCATGGGTGTTCTCCATACGACTGGAAATCCTGGCCGCATGAGTATTATGCATTTGGTTGGCAGTTTCGGCTGCTTGGTCATCATTCATGCGGCTGGCAATCTTGGCCGCATGAGTCTTCATTTTACGGGTAGTGCCTTTGTTCGGTTTCTTCCTGGAGCACATAGAATCATTCTTTTCCCCTGCAAGTCCAGCATCGTAGTGCTTTCCTCTGTCGGACTTGGGGACAGCAGAGTCCTCTATGGCTTGAAGTGGGGCCGCATGAGAGTCGCCTTCTCCGTCTTGGGCAGCAGAGAGTACTCCGTCCAGAGCTTGGGAAGGAGTAAATAACTATGGCCTCCACTCCCTGCGAGCCTTCTTTGTGCGGGTTCGCTTCTGGATCGGGCCAGCGCTTCCTTCATAGAGCATTTCTTCGAACGCCTGTTGGTCGAAGCGGACGACCATCTTCTGTTGTGTGGAGCCAATTTTGGCTGCATCCGATTGCGTCACCAACTCCTCAGCCATAGAGAAGTTTGTCCCCAGCAGAGTCGCCATCGTGTTCGCCATTGATTATAAAAGTACAGAACGATTATCGGAGGACTGAACTTAGACTCACAATACAAACTCGCTCGTACAAAGAAAGCCTAGGGACAAAACCTAGGTACATCAATCTAAGTACAACTGTTTATTTTAGATTCGGGGGGTGACGATAGAGGCTCGGGAAAGCGACGGCAGCTCTGCCTTACTCCTTGGACGATCGGATGCAGCCTTGGCTCTGGGAAGATCTGTTTGGCGTTGAAGAAATGCTCTCTTTACTCTCTCTGTGCTTGCTTTTATCTCTCCAAGTGCCCTGGTGCTCTTCTCCAAAAAAGAGGGTCCTTCTCGCAAGGGAATAGCACCTTGCTATTTGTAGGAGTGGGGATGCAATCATTAGGGTTTGCGATGATTGCCGCCTTGACATGTCGGCGGTTAAGGACCAATTAATCTGGGCCCTTCATTCTGATTGTAGCAAATCTAGTAATTAATGTAGATTGCATCAAATCTCTGTGGGCAATAAATATTGATTGCCATGAATATTCGAGACTTGTAATGGCCTGCCACGTGTCTAATTTGTTCGATTTGGCTTGATCAGGGCAATTATGGTGATTGTATTAAATCTGATTCCAGGAAGATACGACTGCTACGTGTCTCAATCGTCGTGACAACGCCACGTGTCCTCTATTGGGTCGTCCTGGCCGAGCCGCACATGAGTAGGCCGCATGAGGATGAACGACCGCATGAAGAAGGGCAGCCGCATGGTGATGAACAGCCGCATGAAGCTGGACAGCCGTATGGTGATGAACAGCCGCATGAAGATGGGCAGCCGTATAAGGATAGGCAGCCGCATGCTGACGGGTGGCCACATAAAGGATGCAGCCGTATGAAGATGGTGGCCGCATGAAGGGGGCGGCCGCATGGGATGGGCGACCGCATGAAGTGGTCGGTTACATAAATGCAGCAGCCGCATGCCTCAAAATTTGCTGGATTCTGCCAACTGTGAAAAGATTTCCTCATCTTTCTAGGAACACGCCTTTATGCCAGTCATTATTGCGTCTTTATGTCAGAGCTGTCATTTGTCAAAGTTGTCAGCCATCATGGCATTAAATGCAGCAAAAGACGAAGAGAAGAGCTGTTGAAGGCCACGTGGCTCCTCTCTGGGCCGCATGGAATTATTCAAGCCGCATAGACTCTTGAGCCGCATAGATCCCTGAGCCGTATGGGCTCTCTGAGCCGCATGGGGATTCTTGGCTGCATGAACCTTTCTTTATTCTTTTACATGCTTCTACTGATGGGAAAAGTAGGCTTAGAATATATGAGGCTATAGAAGATGAGAAGATTGCATGATTGAAAATGAGTGGAAACAAGTCCTATATATACCAGTCCAGAGAGTCAGAGTTTGGCCAGAACTTTGTCCCAAAAATTCAAATATTTTGACCGTTGAACAGCTAGCATCCAGAAAACCCTAAAATTAAGGTCCTGGATTCTAGGGGGCAAAGTTCGGCCCAAACTCTGTGTAGGGCAGAGTTCAGCCCGAATTCTGTCTCCTAGGGGACTGAATGTTCAAATGGGCTATATGTCTTGGAGTTTCATTGGTAGAGTTTTGGGTATTTAGTCTAAGCTTTGAGATACTCGGTGTGACTCAACATACAACAACCTAGACTCAATAAAAGATAAAAGTACAGACTCAGAGTATAAGTAACAGCTGCATTGTCGAAGTAATCATCGATGACGTCTGTCTTTTACTGATATGTGATGATGTTCTATTTTAGAGCTTTATGTGTCAAGTTGGATCATAATGGATATCGTCTTGTTAATTATCAAGATCAGGTTGACTATGATACAGTTTGGGTCAACACATAAAGCATAGGTTCGTTGTGTTGCGACCCTCTTCTTCTTCAGAGTCACTAGCTTCACTTTCATACTAGATCCTAGTGCTAGCATATTTTTAGTTGAAAACCTCTTGCTTGTCTGATCATGCCTACTTCCCTTTTCTTATACCTGGACAATCCTTCTTGATGTGACATATTCTTTTACAGCTGAAGCAGATCGGTTCTTCGTCACCTCTGGAATCTTTTTTCCCGTATGTCTTCTCATATCTAAGGAATCTTCTGAAGTTCCATGTCATGAGGGTTATCTACTCATTGTCTGAGCTGTCTGTCTCACTTTCATCGTCAGAGGCTGTCTTGTGGTTAGTGTAACACCCAGTTTTCCAAATAAGGGTAATTTTAAAATTTTGTAATTATATTATATTATTGATATTTATTTCATATTATAATTTTTAGTGATTTTTAATTATTTTTAAACTATTTAAATTCATGACTTGTGATTTTGGTATTTTGCTAGTGAAACCGTAGAGACTGTCTAACCTAGAGCCTAGCCATGTGATTAGGGTATTTTTGACATTTTTAGGGTTATTTGAATTTATTATAATTTATTTGAATTTATGTGAATTTTTAGGATTTATTCTGGAATTATTTGAATGATGGTTGATTAGGTTGACTTTGACTAGTATTGACTGGGTAGACTAACCTAGAAGCTAACCCTAGATGTGTTTGGACTTGCTTAGGTCATGTGACCCTAGTTAGACTAGAGTTAACTCATGGTTAGTCATTAAACTCAGGTTAGAATAGAAAGGCTTTTAGTCATAAGCCATGACTTATGATTTGAAACCATTAATTAGCAACTTAGCCCATAGAGGCCCAAGCCCATAGCCCATCACTAAACCCTAACCCTAACCCACTATGGCCAGCCACATTGGGAACCCCACCCCTATTTATACTCTTTCATTTAGGGCTAGCCTCTTTTAGGAAAGAACAAGCTTAAGGAGGAGGTATTTTCCCAACTTTAGAAATTCATAGAAATTCTATTTTATCTCCTTTTTCCCTCAAACAAATTGTAATAGGTTCTAATTTAGGTATACTTGCTGTTCATGGAGGTCATTCTCAAATTTGGACAATTTGGAGCTTTGGGATTAGCAAGAAGGATCCCCCTTTTGAAGCTTTCTTTGGAGAAGAACACCAATAGGTAACTTCTCATTCTCTCCAAAATTCCAGTTTTCTTGCATATTTGGACAGTCCTAGGTGTCCCCTAGCCGTAGGTATTGGTTTCGTGTTGAGTCGTGTCCGTATCGGATACGAATCAGTGTTACGGTGCATGTGTTCGATGAAATGCTTGAGTGAATAAATTTTTCTTATTTTTAAATTCTATTTAAATAGATTTCTAGCCCTTGATGTGTGCTTTCGAACCCCCAAGCTCTGAGCTCATATCGAGCTAATTCCGTATCCAAAATGGATACGAACTCGCTGCACGAGACACGGCGCACATGCCCTGCTACTCGGGGGCTATAACTCCCTGTACACGACACATCTGGACACAAAATTTTGTGTGGACACTGTTTAGGTGACTGACACGAGGCTCACAAATTTTTATGGGTTTTCGTTCAGTGGTTTGGGAGAAATCGCACGCGTACGGATCGCGCACTGCTGCACACACGCGTAAAAATGCCACTGATACGTGTTCCAAACTTCTGACACGACTCACTAGGACACGATATAGACACGTGTACACCCTCACCTATATCTCCTCTACCTTGTGACATGTGTACGTGACACTTGGTACACTGTGTCGTGTCCACGAGGACACGAACACACCCACGAGACTGTGTGCGCACAGTTTTGAACTGTATTGTTTTTATGGTTTTGGACACCTCGTGTCCCCTTGTGTGGACACGAATGACACCCTAGACCCATGAACATATGGAGAACACACTGACATACCTGTTTGTAAATTTATACGTTTAAACTTAGTTTTCGAAATAGGGATTTAATGTATCAGTGTTCTTCATTTTTCAGTTGGGTTATGTGAAACTGTCACTTAAATTATGAACCCATTTCCCTGGTTGGAATGCTAAGTTAGTTTAGGATTTAGGTTGTAAATGTATAAGTGAACTGAGAACTCAATACCTAAGTTGTTTTCATTAACTGAGAATTATTCCTAATGTAAAACTGAGTTAATGGTTCCTTGAGTGTTGTACAAAAACTGAGAAATGGGTTTCAATTTGATGTTTTCAAAAAGAATTTCAGTCCATACCATTTCAATATACCTGTCCCTTACTCATCTGTACAGACCTTACATGTGTGTGTATTCCTGTTTAGTCTCATAGTAGAAATCTGAGTTTGGGGTTCATGCCTTGATTTCATTTTGTTGAGTCTTGTTTTAATTGATAGTCATATGTATACAAATCAGAAAAAATTGATTCTTGAATGTTAATTCCTATGTTGAATCCTCATGGTGTGTTGAACAATGGGGATTCGATTTTGTTTGGGGCATTGGATTGAACTAATAGCTAAGGTTCACTGTCATTGCTATACACCATACACAAAGCCCATCTTTTGGGAATTCCTGTCAACACATCACCTATTTACTGTCACATTAAACTGAGATTTGCTTTCAAACAAAAACTGAAGTTTTATTTGCCATTTCATCATCTATACATGTGCAATTTCATTATTGTAATATGGTTTACTGATTTCTTGTGTTCCTGTTGATTGGTTCATTTCAGTTTATAGATGTCAGTATAGTCCTATTTACACACACATGTATACCTTAATCTCTCTTTAAATCTCTATTCATATGAATGTATATATGAATATATGTAAGTATGTGTAGGCATGTATTTGTATACACTGTTGAATTTCCAGATTTTCCTATCACACCAACACACAGGTACCATACCACTCTAAAATAGCCCCTCATAACCTGTGATGCCTGTCCCTATTCAGTCCCATGTACACCCTCCTAAACCCCCACAAAAACAGTCCTATACAAGCCTATTTAACTGTCCTAATGGCAGCCCATTATCACCCTTGGCACAGCCCCATACATGCTGAAATTAGCCCTTAACAACCCCTATATGTCAGTCCCAAAACCCCCTACATAACAGTCCTAGAAGTCCCATGTTTCAGTCCA
Organism: Iris pallida; assembly: GCA_029216955.1. Classification (NCBI taxonomy): domain Eukaryota; kingdom Viridiplantae; phylum Streptophyta; class Magnoliopsida; order Asparagales; family Iridaceae; genus Iris; species Iris pallida. The sequence goes on along the minus strand of JANAVB010032620.1, from coordinate 15,324,251 downwards.
TAATTTCAGCCTTTGTTCAGTCCCCTATACTAGTCCCTTAGCAGCCTACTTAGCTACCAAAATATCAGTTCAAAACAGTCCAAAACAGGCCCTTAACCAAACCCCCCTTAACCAACTATGGCTGTCCCAATTCAGCCTCAAACCAGCCCTATTAGCCCCATGTATCAGTCCAATAGGACAGTACACATTCAGCCCTGTTTAGCCCTATGGCCTATGTGTTAACTCCCAATCCAGTCACATATTGGTCCATACATGGACAGCCATTAGCCTATTTACATGTATCATATATATATGCCTACATGTATGTGTAAGTGCCATATATGTATTTGTGTGAGTGAGCCAATATATGAGTATAGTATGTGTCTATAAGTAGAGCCTATATGTGATGTTAACATATAGCCTATAATTATATGAATGTGTAAAATATTTAGTTAGATATAATTGATATGTGTGAATGTGTGGAATGGTCTATGTATGATATAGCTATGGCTTATAGCCTATATACAGGGCACATAGCCTATGGCTCATTGCTTGTGTGTGTGGTTTGAATGCCAGTATAGGTGTGCAGTTGGCTTGTATAGCCTTGTTATTGTTGTAGAGTGCCTAGGCTTGGTTAGGCCTAGTGATACTTATTAGACTTGTTCGGCTTAGGCTTGACCTAGTTTAACCAGTCTAGTTGACTAGAGTTGACCAAGTGTTGACTTTAGTCTAGTTGACCTAGACAGCATGCAGATGCATTGTACATTTCATTTACCATTCCGTGTATACATCTTGACTTGTGTTGCTCTAACTAGGAGCCAGGTACCTCATCTCGGACAGTACATTTACTTCAGACATTCAGATACGAGGCGAGTACATTCTCTGACCGTTTCATACTTGTCTGGATTTATATTGCTCTAGATTATTGTACTTGATTCTGACACGATTGTTATCACGGATTGGTACTATATGGATCTTCTTTTGAGATGTTATCCCCTTGCATTCACTAAATACATATGATATGCGTTTCACTTACATATTGTATTTATTGAATACCCATATCCTTGTATACTTATTGTGCATATTGTACTCTCATTATCACATGAGTTCTAGGGATAGACCATTGTACAACCATTATAACATTGTACATCTATTGTATAACATTGTACATCTATTGTATAACGTTGTACACTATTGTACAAGATAACGTAACTGGAGTGGGTCCTTGTGTATTGATTAGGGAGGGGGAGTAGAATTGGTTATGTACTCAAATCCTATTGTACAATATTGTATAACTATATATGCCTATTGTACACCCACGTACAATGGAGTTACCATTGCATTGTCCTAGGCCGTTTACATAACCATATTGTACTCTAAATCACAGTTGGCTTACAGTTCTTACTTATCATATATAGATATTTCCTGTTATCAAATCTCTACTATTCATATACATTCTTCTTTCAGCGTTTTATGTACCTTACTCTATTGCATGCTTTATATTTTCTAACTTGATATGAACTGTGTAAGATGTTTTGTGCTCGCTCCCGTCCTGACTGGACCTGTTGAAAATTTTACAGAGGATGATGAGGAACCCTGCACCCCTTACTTGGAGCTTGCCTAGTTGACACTCGCGACCTGGACCCCTGGGGAGGTTCAGGCAGCTGCTCAGGATGATACCTTGCATAGTATAGATAGCTTAGACTGTTTTGTCTTTTCGTGTTTAGCTGTTGTCTTTATTTTCAGAGTTGTTATTTTAGAGATGTTGAGACTGGTAGTTGTAGAGACTCTGTTATTTCATTCTACTGTACCTCAGTTGAGGATTTCTTATCTATTTCCATCGTGCTACATTCTACCTTAGATTGTGATTGAGTTGTACCTCTGTGTTGGCCTCCTTTTGGAGAGTATATTCATGTTATGTAGTTATAGTTCATGACCTAGAACAGCGTTCTACCGCCGACACTGCGGCGTAGGGGCGCTGTTACGTACTCGTACCCTCACAGTGGGTACGGGTCGTGACACGTTTTTAGTGGTGGCCCAGCAGGTCGAGTTTATGTAGTGGTATTCAAACTAGAATATCACTACAGCCTGCAGTAGGATTAGGATATTTTTGAAGGTACTCAATCACATTAGGAAAAACTCCTTATCAGATCTCTTTTATTTAAATTTGCTGCTTATTATTTTTCTTGAATAAAAACTGTCCTTCCTTGAAATTTCGCTTCATTCTCAGAAATTGTTTCTTGTTTTGATCTGTCTTCATGATGGTTATGGAGACATGATCTCGTCACTTCGGTTCGGGAAATACTATCGAGAGGCTGGCCACCTTTCGTCCTGTCCATCAGGGCCTCGAGACCGCAGCTCTTGTTGTGCCAACTCAGGTTGGCGTTTCTGCTACATTGGAGGTGCACCTCTGCCTGTACAGAGACTTTTCCCATCATTTCTGATTTTTCAGCAGCAGCGGTTCATGCAGCATCAGCAGCAGACCAGGGGAAACTAGCAGGGCGAGCTATCGTCAGGACAGTCAAGGATGCACAGACCATTGGAGATCTTGCTGCAAGTTCGTTCTTCTCAATTCTATTTCCGGAATTGTTTTATAACTACCTTGAAATCTGATTCCATCTGTTCCTTGCTGATTGATTAATTTTGTCATGTTGTTCTTTGTTATGTTGGTTTTCTTCAAAATCATATGGGCTAGGTCACCTAAATCATGGGATCTAGAATCTTCGATAGTCGTGTTAGTTGGCATAGTGAGGACATGTAGTCAGATTTTGGATGTATCTCTCGGATATGGGAATTTAAGATTTTTGCCGTCGCATACGACAATACGAAAATTTTAAATACCATGAACCTAGAGGTACGTACCTTAGTCAAGGACTCTGTGATTATCGTAGCCTTGCTCACTAGCATGATGAAGACTCTGGAAAACATGATTTTGGACAGACGCATATGATTAACAGATTGTATCTTGAGAAGGTTTTAAACATCATACCCTTCTGTTGTTATAAATAAGTTTAGGAGTAGGGATATTTAGTTTTGTAGAGCTTATTCATAGGTGGTTCTTTCATAGTATAATGATATGATGACTTGTAGAGTGTCTGTACCCTAGAGATGATAGTTAGTATTGGTGTTAGAGTAGTAACCCAGTGTAGGTGATTCCCATGTTAATTATAATATCAACCAGTTACGTATAGGATGTTAGTATGCCTTGCAGCATTTATGATTATTATTTTACCTTTCATTTTCCAGTGAGGCACCCATGACCAGAGCCCGTCCTCGTGTATAGTTGTAGTTTCACCTAAGACTAAGAGGTCTATATATAGATGATATACTTAGGATATGTGATGGGTTGTTGTTCTTGAGCATATATACGTAGTATTTGGGATTGGTGTGCTTAGCTTGCGGGTATTTAGTTATGGGTGACTTGATAGGATTTGGAAGGTTAAGAGTTAGTCTATTATAGAGTTTCTCTTTTGCTAAATTCTAGTTGCCAACACTAGGTAGCTAGCATAGGTAAAATCCTAGGAAGTTGACCAGTTGACGAAAGTACTAGGATGTTGAGAAAATTGACTAGTGATTGACCCTTGACTATGCTTGACCTAGAAGGGGGTGCGATTATCTTAATTTCGAGGACGAAATTTTATAAGGTGGGTAGCATTGTAACATCCAGTTTTCCAGATGAGGGTAATTTTGAAATTTTGTAATTATAATTATTTATTGATATTTATTTCATATTTGATTTTTAGTGATTTGTAATTTTTTAAACTATTTAAATTTATGACTTGTGATTTTGGTGTTTGCTAGTAAAACTGTAGAGACTGCCTACCCTAGAGCCTAGCCATGTGATTAGGGTATTTTTGACATTTTTAGGGTTATTTGAATTTATTATAATTTATTTGAATTTATGGGAATTTTTAGGATTTATTCTGGAATTATTTGAATGATGGTTGACTAGGTTGACTTTGACTAGTGTTGACTGGGTAGACTAACCTAGAAGCTAACCCTAGATGTGTTTGGACTTGGTTAGGTCATGTGACCCTAGTTAGACTAGAGTTAACTCATGGTTAGTCATTAAACTCAGGTTAGAATAGAAAGGCTTTTAGTCATAAGCCATGACTTATGATTTGAAACCATTAATTAACAACTTAGCCCATAGAGGCCCAAGCCCATAGCTGTAGCACCCAGTTTTCCAAATGAGGGTAATTTTGAAATTTCGTGTTTATAATTATTTTAATAATGATATTTAACTCATGATATGATTTTTGGTGATTTTAAATCATTTTAAAATTATTTAAATCAATGACTTGTGGTTTTGACGTTTTGCTAGTGAAACCCTAGAGACTGTTTGACCTAGAGCCTAACCATGTGATTATGATTTTTAATGTTTTTTGGCCTAAGGATTTTTGCATTTGACCTCTTTGAATTATTTTGATATTATTTTATTATTTATGATATTGTTTTGGGGTTTGAGTCGGGTTCGAATTTCAACTCAATCCGACTTGAAACGGGGACCCGGGGGTAGTTGACTCTAGTGGGACCCACACACTAGTTAGGCATGGCCCACACGATATTAATTTTAGTCCACATGATAGAAATATTTTAGTTAGAGGTTAGACTAATTATTATGGATAAGGTTAGTGTGATTAGAGACTTTAGAATGACTAATTTAGCCCCAACCAATTAGCCCTTTCCTAATACTCATAGAATAGGTTAGTGGGGGCATTTTCGACCTTACCATAATAGGACAAATAGTCCCATATGGCCAGCCACTTTGGGAGAGGATAGGCTCAAGTTCATTTTATTATTCTCATCCACACTCTCTCTCTTGTTCTTCCCCAAATTCCTAGAGAGCAATCCCTAGCAATTTCTCCACCAAATCCTTCCATTTCAGGACCAAATCTTCTTCTTTCCTTCTCCATTCTAGCCAAGGAGGAAGCTACCCAAGTTTGGGAGGATTCGGAGCTCGTTCGTATCCTTTTGGAATCTATACGTGTCGGGTCGCTCCGGGAAGGCTTTTCTTCGATTCGATCTACCGGGAGGTATAAATCCCTTCTCCTTTTCATTTCTTCATGCATATAGGTCTTTTGAACCCATAGGAATGACTCCCATGGTTTTATCTCCATTTATGTCCATTTCGTGTCCATTTGGAGGTCATAGGAGTGTCATTTGTGTTGTGGTTGTGTCCATGTGGGAAAATCCCAAATTTGGACACACTATGTTTTGTTGTTATGTATGAATTATTACATGTTTAATCTCATATTTTGTATTGGAGATGGTTCTATAGTGTCTCATATATATATATTAGTGTAGAGAGTGAGTTCTTGTATATTATGTTATATACTTGTGTTCTTTTGTCTCAAACTACCCAAATCCGTCATGATTTTTATCCACGTTTTAATTTCAGCCCTAACTTAGAAATGTCATAACTTCTAGCTCAAAGCTCGGTTTAATCTTTCGTTTTTTTTAAAAGAAGCGTATTGAAGTTAGCTTTCCAAAAACATGTATTAATAGGCCTAATTCTTTCTGTAACTTTCTGGAGAATTATTTGAGTGCCAGCTGTACGAAAGACAAACGCGTTCTCGGTGTTTTCGCGATTCCGGGAGTTTTCGGAAACGAAAACGTGATCCGTTTGAAGTTTCGAAAAGCTAACACATAGATCTATAACATACTTTAATCCTAAATTTTAATTCATGCTGAGATGGTACAGTATTGATTATTAGTAGGAGTTACTATTCGGTAAATGCATTTTGTGCACCCTTGTGTGTAATATAATGTTCTATTTGATTTTAACCCATGTTAATGTATATACATTATGTAATTAAATAGAGAATGCAAGCATGAGTAAATGTTTAAATAAATGATGTATGAGGTGTAAGTATCCTATCTAATGTAAGCATGTATAAGTATGGCTTGTAATGAATATGTAGGTTCCATAGTATGTAATGTACGGTGCATATAGTGGTGCAAGAGAATAAATGAATGATGAATGAATGCAAGCATGAATGTAATGTAATAATAGATGTAATGTATGCAATATACAAGTTAATGAGATGTAATGTTCTATGTTAACACAAATCCTATATTACCTCATGTACCCCTTACACTATGTTGACACTATCACACTTGACACATTGTTCACTTACACTTTGACACTCTTTGATATGTATACACTATGAATGCCCATTTAACCCTCACTTGCCCCTTTGCCATGTTCACATACACACATAGCCTCTTAAATAAGTTTATGATATAGTTAACTTAGCTATGTATGTATATTATATATGTTAGCATATTGTGTTGTAATATATAAGTTTATATAACCATTTGAAATGCCATGATTATAGACCTAATATTGAATACCAATATATGCATGTGTATATGTCTACGATAGTCTTGGTTAGGCCTAGTAAGACTTGCTGGGTTAGGATATGACCTATTTGACCTAGTTTGACTAGTGCAGTTGACCAGAGTTGACCAAGGGTTGACTTTGGCCTAGTTTGACCTAGATTCATGTAGAATGCATTGTAGTGCTTTATATTACCCTTTTGGACATGTTGTGACTTGTGCTGTTCTAATTAGGAGCCAGACACCTCTCCTCGGACAGTATCTTTACCTTGGACATTCAGATATCAGGCGAGTACATTCTCTGATCATTTCATATGTTAGAATATTTTCCTGCTTTAGATTACTATACTTGATGCTGGCACATTGGTAACACGGATTAGTACTATATGGATCCTTTCTTGAGATATTATCCACTCAGGGAGCATCGTATACTACATGTTCTGTGCGTTTCACTTAAATGGTGTATCACTATGCTTCACGGTTCTTCGATCACTTGTGACATGTACTCTCATGATCACAGAGTCTTTCCAGAATCACCCATTTATGGGCATTCCCAGAATCACCCATTTATGGGCTATCCATGTATCACCCCTTGTGGGCCTTTGCATGGAATCAAAACATAACCTGGTTGGATCCTTGTGTATTGATTGGGGGTATGGAGGAGTAGAAATAGCTTGTGAATAATTCCAAATAATATAATCTTGAACCACCTCTCCTGAATCACCTCTACCTGTTCACATGTCTAGCTTGTACTCTGATTCACTAGTCACTGTTAGTTCTCTACTTATAGTAGATATTTCTATTACAGTTCTCTCTCTGTTTATATACTGTATTTCTTTCAGATCCTGTATTTTAATTTACTGCATGATTATATTTTTCTAACCTGCCATGATCTGTTGAGATGTACTGTACTCGCTCCTGTCCTGACTGGACCTGTTGATAAATTTTACAGATAGCCTGGAGGTTGCCTGCTAGCCTAGAAGAGACAGTAGAGGTTGTATAGATAGCTAGGGTTTTTGCTTATAGTTTATTTTTAGACATCTTGAGTTGTATTTATGGATTACTGTATTGGGTTTTGAGATGTATTCTCAGTTTGTATCTTAGACACTTAGACTTCTATCTGTTGTATCTCTTTTTGATTTCATGTTTTATCTATCTTCCTTTATGCTATACCTTAGATGTAATTGAGTTTACATTCTGCTATGTCACCCCCATTCGGGGAGTATAAACTGTTTAGTCTTATACTGTTAGATGCATTGAGACCTAGGACAGCGTTCTACCGCCGACCCTGCGGCGTAGGCTGGGCGTTGTTTCGTTCTCGTGCCCTAACTCTAGGGTGCGGGTCGTGACACGTTTTTAGTGGTGGCCCATGCAGGTCGAGTTTGTGTAGTGGTATTCGAACTAGAGTACCAATACAGCCTGCAGTAGGATTAGGATATATTTTTGAAGATACTCAATCACAATTACGATCCCTTGAGAGATTCCTGGGACGACCCTTGAGAATCTTGTTTAACTCCGATTTGAAAACTCTTTTCTTTTTTCCTTGATTTGATTTATCTTTACTTTCTGCTATTGAATTTGATTTTGATGGATTATTATTGAATTTGAGTTTGTATTTATTGATTTTGAAAGATTGTTGAAATTTGAATCTTGATGTTAGCTATAGCATCCGAGTTTGTAGTTATATGATTTGAAGGATTTTGTTCATTTCTGAATTTTGATGTTCGTTGATAAATTTAATTTTTTTGGTATTCATTGTTGATTTAATTTAATTTTTGGCAAGATAAAATTATATGGGCAAGGTCATCTAAGTTATGGAAATCTTGTCTTCTATAGTCACATTAGCCAGCATGGTGAGGACATATAGTCTGATTTTGGATATATTCTCGGGTGTAGAAATTTAAGATTTTCGCAGCCAAGCTAGCGGCATCGCGAAAATGTTAAATGCCATGATTCTAGAGGTATGTGCATAAGTCAAGGACTCTGTGATTATCGTAGCCTTGCTCACTAGTATGACGAGGATTTAGAGTACCATGATTTTGGATAGATGCATATGATTATCAGATTGTACCTTAAATATTTTCAAACATGTTTTTGCTACTTTTGTTTCAGTCATTCAAAAAAAAGAGAAGAAATTATTGTTGTTTTGTTTTGTTTTGTTTTGTTTCTCATTGTTTACTTAGGATGTAGCTTTAGCTATTTTTATAAACCTTGTGTAACTTCTTACAAAAATTTATTTCTTCTTAATACAATAAACCAATGATTTTGCTAGGCCTTATTTTGGATTTGGTATTATAATTCTTGTTTCAAAAAAAAAATGGGTCCCTCTTTTAAATAGATAAGCAGAACAGATTCTATTATCATTCTTTTCCTTCCAATATTTTTACTACCATCATTCCTTGTCTTATATACCGGTCCTGATTATATCAATTCCCTGTCTCGTATATAATTATGTCAGCTATACCTTGACAACTCTTGAATTTTCATATCATTTTGCCTGAGAAATGTTAAGGAAGTGACGTAAATTATGTAGCTCAGAGAAGACGTAACTGGTTATGTTATGATGATCTAAAGGAAATCAAATGTGGAGTGTTCCATATGGAAACTTGAGATAGAAATGTGGTAAAGGTCTCGAATAGAATAAGGAGATGTATACTGCCAATCTGGAAACAATTACATTTAGAGAAATTTTGGGGTTATGAGATAGTTTATAGGTGTATTCAAAACTAATGAGGATATCAGAAGTCAACCTAGTTTTGAGAACTTAGAAATCTTAGTTATTGATTCTGGGGAAAACTTTTACTCTGTATGTAGAAGGTTAGTAATGGAAAAGAGAAGTTAATTATGTTTAATAAGGATATTAAACAAGATGTTGCGAGGAAATGACTAGGGAAAGAGAGAGCACAAAGTTATGGAAGTTTAGAGATTGTTGTAAAATATTTTTAGGAGAATAATATTCAAGGGTGTATGTTGAAGAAAATACGGAAGTTGATTTTATGATGAAAGATAAGTTTTGCAAGACCTAGACGAGCTCACCTTCGTGTAGGTATATCATGTCCCACTAAAACCCGTCTTCTTGTACTCTAATTTCTTGATATGATTTTCTGGTCAACTGAATAAACTATAACCTCTACCATTATACTAAATTTCTTCTTATTTCAATTAGAAATCCAGCCTTGACTCAATTCTTTCGACCCGACATGTGATGGTGTTCTGCTTGTTTCCTTAGATGCTTAACCTTGTACCTTATCTGATTACTTGACCCGTTGGTTAAGAAACTTGGACTATGTAATTCCTTTCATCATTACCATCCTTATATCTTGTGCTGCTAAATTAGCCTTAGTTTTGCAAGCTTATCTATTTTCGAGCTTGGTCATGACATATTTTATTGGGTGGCCACCCACTAACATATTGTCTAATCAGAACCGGTACATGATGGTCTGATCAACCTATTGCACTTTGGTTCACTTTTTCATGTATCAATCTACGAGAATGGAGACATAGTTAAACTTGACCCTAGAGTCTCATTCGCGATAGCCTTGACAATTCTTCTTGAAATCTTTTCATCGCCTATGAACCTCGTACTCGTACTCAGTCGAATTAAATTTAATCATGACCTGAACCTCCATCATTGGATGCTCGTGCTCATACTTTGATTTTATTGATTTTCCTTCTTGCCCAAATCTCGTTTTATTTCGAAATTGATCAACTTAGATCGTGTCAAGACAAAAATCTATTTGTGATTTGTTGTGCCTAAATTTTCAAATTTTGCCATTTATGGAATAGTAACCTTTTAATAATTTCTTAGTTGCTTGTTAATGACCAATTTTCATATAGGATGGTAGACAGCCCTACAACCTTGATGATTATTGTTCCCTTACCTTCCCAATTAGGACACCCTAGATTGTTTGTGTGTTGATACTATAGTACTGTTTTGACCTAGAATGACCAGTGCACCTAGGTGAGACTTCCAACTGCTACGGTATGCCCTAACCTTGTATACTATTCCTTCAAATTGCATGATTTAGATAAAAAAAAAATTTAGACCTTAATTGTTGGGAAATAGGGACATCACCCCATTAGTATCAGTTGTAGATATATATTGGTTAGTCCTTGATGTGGGGATGTGTGTCTATAAACATGTAGCTTAGGAGATTTTGGAGAGATTATAGTATCAGCCTTGATAGGATGTACTAGTCTTTTGGGTGAGTATAAATGTGTTATGAGAGATAGGGGCCTATATGTCTTAGTAATGCATCGTTCCTATGGTAATATAATATATTAATAGATGGTTAATAGGAAGATAATAGTTTGAGCATACCTATAGCCTATGATCAGTTCCTTTTCATCCTTAGTTAAGACCACTTTAAAATAGGTCCAGTCCCTTGGATATAGGTTCCAGTCCATATTTTATTGAAGTTCCATTACCGCCGTTCAGCAGAGCAGTATTGGAGGTATTCCTAGATTGACAATTTTTAGATGTCCGTTTATTATTCCAGTGTTAGAAAGTGTTACCTTAGATATTGGGTAGGTTGGAGGCTCTAGAAGGAGTACTATCGATCTTAAATTTTGAGGACGAAATTTTTCTAAGGTGGATAGAGTTGTAGCACCCAATTTCCCAAATGAGAGTAATTTTAAAATTTTTTGTTTATAATTATTTTAATAATGATATTTAACTCATGATATGATTTTTGGTGATTTTAAATCATTTTAAAATTATTTAAATCAATGACTTGTGGTTTTGACGTTTTGCTAGTGAAACCCTAGAGACTGTTTGACCTAGAGCCTAACCATGTGATTATGATATTTTAATATTATTTTTGGCCTAAGGATATTTTTGCATTTGACCTCTTTGAATTATTTGATAGTATTTTATTATTTATGATATTGTATTGGGGTTATTTGAGTCGGGTTCGAATTTTAACTCAATCCGACTTGAAACGGAGACCCGGAGGTAGTTTGACTCTAGTGGGACCCACACACTAGTTAGGGGTTAGACTAATTATTATGGATAAGGTTAGTGTGATTAGAGACTTTAGAATGACTAATTTAGCCCCAACCAATTAACCCTTTCCTAATACTCATAGAATAGGTTAGTGGGGGCATTTTGGACCTTACCATAATAGGACAAATAGCCCCACATGGCCAGCCACTTTGGGAGAGGATAGGCTCAAGTTCATTTCATTATTCTCATCCACACTCTCTCTCTTGTTCTTCCCCAAATTCCTAGAGAGCAATCCCTAGCAATTTCTCCACCAAATCCTTCCATTTCACCACCAAATCTTCTTCTTTCCTTCTCCATTCTAGCCAAGGAGGAAGCTACCCAAGTTTGGGAGGATTCGGAGCTCGTTCGTGTCCTTTTGGAATCTCTACGTGTCGGTGTTGCTCCGGGAAGGCTTTTTTCGATTCGATCTACCGGGAGGTATAAATCCTTTCTCCTTTTCATTTCCTCATGCATATAGGTCTATTTTGAACCCATAGGAATGACTCCCATGGTTGTATCTCCATTTGTGTCCATTTCGTGTCCATTTGGAGGTCATATGAGTGTCCTTTGTGTTGTGGTTGTGTCCATGTGGGAAAATCCCAAATTTGGACACACTATGTGTTGTTGTTATGTATGAATGAATTATTACATGTTTAATCTCATATTTTTGTATTGGAGATGTGTTCTATAGTGTCTCATATGTATATATATATATATATATTAGAGTAGAGAGTGAGTTCTTGATATATTATGTTATATACTTGTGTTTTTTTGTCTCAAACTACCCAAATCCGTCATAATTTTTATCCACGTTTTTAATTTCAGCCCTAACTTAGAAATATCATAACTTCTAGCTCAAAGCTCGGTTTAATCTCCCATTTTTTTTAAAAGAAGCATATTGAAGTTAGATTTCCAAAAACATGTACTAATAGGCCTAATTCTTTCTGTAACTTTCTAGAAAATTATTTGAGTGTCAACTGTACGAAAGACAAACGCGTTCTCGGTGTTTTCGTGATTCCGGGAGTTTTCGGAAACGAAAACGCGATCCGTTTGAAGTTTCGGAAAGCTAACACATAGATATAAAACATACTTTAATCCTAAATTTTAATTCATGCTGAGATGGTACAGTATTGATTATTAGTAGCAGTTACTATTCGGCATATACATTTTGTGCACCCTTGTGTGTAATATAATGTTCTATTTGATTTTAACCCATGTTAATGTATATACATTATGTAATTAAATAGAGACTGCAAGCATGAGTAAATATTTAAATAAATGATGTATGAGGTGTAAGTATCCTATCTAATGTAAGCATGTATAAGTATGGCTTGTAATGAATATGTAGGTTCCATAGTATGTAATGTATGGTGCATATAGTGGTACAAGAGAATAAATGAATGATGAATGAATGCAAGCATGAATGTAATGTAATAATAGATGTAATGTATGCAATATACAAGTTAATGAGATGTAATGTTCTATGTTAACACAAATCCTATATTATCTCATGTACCCCCTTACACTATGTTGACACTATCACACTTGACACATTGTTCACTTACACTTTGACACTCTTTGATATGTATACACTATGTATGCCCATTTAACCCTCACTTGCCCCTTTGCCATGTTCACATACACACACATAGCCTCTTAAATAAGTATTTATGAATATAGTTAACTTAGCTATGTATGTATATTATATATATGTTAGCATATTGTGTTGTAATATATAAGTTTATATAACCATTTGAAATGCCATGATTATAGACCTAATGTTGAATACCAATATATGTATATGTATATATGTGTAGACATATATAGCTTAAAGTAATAGATTACCTAGTGTATATCCAAGGTAAATTCTTGCCTATTTGAGTATTGAATAATTGCATACTGTATAGAGTTGGGTGTATGTTGGCTTGTATAGCCTTGTATTGATGTGTGCTTGCTAGGATAGTCTTGGTTAGGCCTAGTAAGACTTGCTGGGTTAGGACATGACCTAGTTTGACCTAGTTTGACTAGTGCAGTTGACCAGAGTTGACCAAGGGTTGACTTTGGCCTAGTTTGACCTAGATTCATGTAGAATACATTGTAGTGCTTTATATTACCCTTCTGGACATGTTGTGACTTGTGCTGTTCTAATTAGGAGCCAGACACCTCTCCTCGGACAGTATCTTTACCTTGGACATTCAGATATCAGGCGAGTATATTTTCTGATCATTTCATATCCTGTTAGAATTATTTTCCTGCTTTAGATTACTATACTTGATGCTGGCACATTGGTAACACGGATTAGTACTATATGGATCCTTTCTTGAGATGTTATCCCCTCAAGGAGCATCGTATACTACATGTTCTGTGTGTTTCACTTACATGGTGTATCACTATGTTTCACGGTTCTTCGATCACTTGTGACATGTACTCTCATGATCACATAGTCTTCCCAAAATTACCCATTTATGGGCATTCCCAGAATCACCTATTTATGGGCTATCCATGTATCATCCCTTGTGGGCCTTTGCATGGAATCATAACATAACCTGGTTGGATCCTTGTGTATTGATTGGGGGTACGGGGGAGTAGAAATAGCATGTGAATAATTCCAAATAATATAATCTTGAACCACCTCTCCTGAATCACCTCTACCTGTTCACATGTCTAGCTTGTACTATGATTCACTAGTCACTGTTAGTTCTCTACTTATAGTAGATATTTCTATTACAGTTCTCTCTCTGTTTACATACTGTATTTCTTTCAGATCCTGTATCTTAATTTACTTCATGATTATATTTTTCTAACCTGCCATGATCTGTTGAGATGTACTGTACTCGCTCCTGTCCTGACTGGACCTGTTGATAAATTTTACAGATAGCCTGGAGGTTGTCTGCTAGCCTAGAGGAGACAGTAGAGGTTGCATAGATAGCAAGGGTTTTTGCTTATAGTTTATTTTCAGTCATCTTGAGTTGTATTTATGGATTACTGTATTTGGGTTTTGAGATGTATTATGAGTTTGTATCTTAGACACTTAGACTTCTATCTGTTATATCTCTTTTTGATTTCATGTTTTATCTATCTTCCTTTATGCGCTACCTTAGATGTGATTGAGTTTACATTCTGCTATGTCACCCCCATTCGGGGAGTATAAACTGTTTAGTCTTATACTGTTAGATGCATTGAGACCTAGGACAGCATTCTACTGCCGACACTGCGGCGTAGGCTGGGCGTTGTTACGTTCTCGTGCCCTAACTCTAGGGTGCGGGTCGTGACAATAGCCCATCACTAAACCCTAACCCTAACCCACTATGGCCAGCCACATTGGGAACCCCACCCCTATTTATACTCTCTTCCATTTAGGGCTAGCCTCTTTTAGGAAAGAACAAGCTTAAGGAGGAGGTATTTTCCCAACTTTAGAAATTCATAAAAATTCCATTTTATCTCTTTTTTACCTCAAACAAATTGCAATAGGTTCTAATTTAGGTATACTTGCTGTTCATGGAGGTCATTCTCAAATTTACGATAATTTGGAGCTTTGGGATTAGCAAGAAGGATCCTCCATTTTGAAGCTTTCTTTGGAGAAGAACACCAAAAGGTAACTTCTCATTCTCTCTATAAAATTCCAGATTTCTTGCATATTTGGACAGCCCTAGGTGTCCCCTAGCCGTAGGTATTGGTTTCGTGTTTAGTCGTGTCCGTTCGTGTCTGTATCGGACACGAATCAGTGTTAGGGTGCATGTGTTCGATGAAATGCTTGAGTGAATAAATTCTTCTTATTTTTAAATTCTATTTGAATAGATTTCTAGCCCTTGATGTGTGCTTTCGAACCCCCAAGCTCTGAGCTCATATCGAGCTGAGTCTGTGTCCAAAATAGACACGAACTCGCTGCACGAGACACGACGCACATGCCCTGCTACTCAGGGGCTATAACTCCCTGTACACGATACATATGGACACAAAATTTTGTGTGGACACTGTTTAGGTGAATGACACGAGGCTCACAAATTTTCATAGGTTTTTGTTCAGTGGTTTGGGAGAAATCGCACGCGCACGGATCGCGTACTGCAGCACACGCGCGTAAAAACGCCACTGATATGCGTTCCAAACTTCTGACATGACTCACTTGGACACGATACAGACACGTGTACACCCTCACCTTTATCCCCTCTACCCTCTGACATGTGTACGTGACACTTGGTATACTATGTCGTGTCCACGAGGACACGAACACACCCCACGAGACTGTGTGCGCACAGTTTTGAACTGTATTGTTTTTATGGTTTTGGACACCTCGTGTCCCTTTGTGTGGATACGAATGACACCCCTAGACCCATGAACATATGGAGAACACACTGACATACCTTTTTATAAATTTATATGGTTTAAACTTAGTTTTCGAAATAGGGATTTCATGTATCAGTGTTCTTTATTTTTCAGTTGGGTTATGTGAAACTGTCACTTAAATTATGAACCCATTTCCCTAGTTGGAATGCTAAGTTAGTTTAGGATTTAGGTTGTAAATGTATAAGTGAACTGAGAACTCAATACCTAAGTTGTTTTCATTAACTGAGAATTATTCCTAATGTAAAACTGAGTTAATGATTCCTTGAGTGTTGTACAAAAACTGAGAAATGAGTTTCAATTTGATGTTTTCAAAAAGAATTTCAGTCCATACCCTTTCAATATACCTGTCCCTTACTCATCTGTACAGACCTTACATGTGTGTGTATTCCTGTTTAGTCTCATAGTAGAAATCTGAGTTTGGGGTTCATGCTTTGATTTTATTTTGTTGAGTCTTGTTTTAATTGATAGTCATATGTATACAAATCAGAAAAAATGGATTCTTGAATGTTAATTCCTATGTTGAATCCTCATAGTGTTGTTGAACAATGGGGATTCGATTTTGTTTGGGGCATTGGATTGAACTAATTGCTAAGGTTCACTGTCATTGCCATACACCATACACAAAGCTCATCTTTTGGGAATTCCTGTCAACACATCACCTATTCACTGTCACATTAAACTGAGATTTGCTTTCAAACAAAAACTGAAGTTTTGTTTGCCATTTCATCATCTATACATGTGCAATTTCATCATTGTAATATGGTTTACTGATGTCTTGTGTTACAGTTGAGTGGTTCATTTCAGTTTATAGATGTCAGTATAGTCCTATTTACACACACATGTATACCTTAATCTCTCTTTAAATCTCTATGCATATGAATGTATATATGAATAAATGTAAGTATGTATGTAGGCATATATTTGTATACACTGTTGAATTTCCAGATTTTCCTATCACACCAACACACAGGTACCATACCACTCTAAAACCAGCCCCTCATAACCTGTGATGCCTGTCCCTATTCAGTCCCATGTACACCCTCCTAAACCCCCACAAAAACAGTCCTATACAAGCCAATTTAACTGTCCTAATGGTAGCCCATTATCACCCTTTGTACAGCCCCATACATGCTAAATTAGCCCTTAACAACCCCTATATGTCAGTCCTAAAACCTCCTACATAACAGTCCTAGAAGTCCCATGTTTCAGTCCATAATTTTAGCCTTTGTTCAGTCCCCTATACTAGTCCCTTACCAGCTTACTTAGCTACCCAAATATCAGTTCAAAATAGTCCAAAACAGGCCCTTAACCAAACCCCCCTTAACCAACTGATGGCTGTCCCAATTCAGCCTCAAACCAGCCCTATTAGCCCCATGTATCCGTCCAATAGGACAGTACACATTCAGCCCTGTTTAGCCCTACATTGGCCTATGTGTTAACTCCCAATCCAGTCACATATTGGTCCATACATGGACAGCCATTAGCCTATTTACATGTATCATATATATATACCTACATGTGTGTGTGTAAGTGCCATATATGTATTTGTGTGAGTGAGCCTATATATGAGTATAGTATGTGTCTATAAGTAGAGCCTATATGTGATGTTAACATATAGCCTATAATTATATGAATGTGTGTTAAATATATTTAGTTAGATATAATCGATATGTGTGACTGTGTGGAATGGTCTATATATGATATAGCTATGGCTTATAGCCTATATACAGGGCACATAGCCTATGGCTCATTGCTTGTGTGTGTGGTTTGAATGCCAGTATAGGTGTGCAGTTTGCTTGTATAGCCTTGGTATTGTTGTAGAGTGCTAGCCTAGGCTTGGTTAGGCCTAGTGAGACTTATTAGACTTGTTCAGCTTAGGCTTGACCTAGTTTGACCAGTCTAGTTGACTAGAGTTGACCAAGTGTTGACTTTAGTCTAGTTGACCTAGACAGCATGCAGATGCATTGTACATTTCATTTACCATTCCGTATATACATCTTGACTTGTGTTGCTCTAACTAGGAGCCAGGTACCTCATCTCGGACAGTACATTTACTTCAGATATTCAGATACGAGGCGAGTATATTCTCTGACCGTTTCATACTTATCTGGATTTACATTCTTGCTCTAGATTACTATACTTGATGCTGACACGATTGTTATCACGGATTGGTACTATATGGATCTTCTTTTGAGATGTTATCCCCTTGTATTCATTAAATACATATTATGATGTGCGTTTTACTTACATATTGTATTTATTGAATACCCATATCCTTGTATACTCATTGTGCATATTGTACTCTCATTATCACATAAGTTCCAGGAATAGACCATTGTACAACCATTGTATAACATTGTACATCTATTGTATAACATTGTATACTATTGTACAAGATAATATAACTGGAGTGGGTCCTTGTGTATTGATTGGGGAGGGGGAGTAGAATTGGTTATGTACTCAAATCCTATTGTACAACATTGTATAACTATTGTATATGTCTATTGTACACCCACGTACAATGGAGTTACCATTGCATTGTCCTAGACCGTTTACATAACCATATTGTACTCTAAATCACAGTTGGCTTACAGTTCTTACTTATCATATATAGATATTTCCTATTATCAAATCTCTACTATTTTCATATACATTCTTCTTTCAGTGTTTCATGTACCTTACTCTATTACATGCTTTATATTTTCTAACTTGATATGAACTGTGTGAGATATTTTGTGCTCGCTCCCGTCCTGACTGAACCTGTTAAAAATTTTACAGAGGATGATGAGGAACCCTGCACCC
The DNA here is from genome assembly GCA_029216955.1 of Iris pallida. Lineage (NCBI taxonomy): Eukaryota > Viridiplantae > Streptophyta > Magnoliopsida > Asparagales > Iridaceae > Iris > Iris pallida. The sequence goes on along the minus strand of JANAVB010032620.1, from coordinate 15,305,800 downwards.
CTTACTTGGAGCTTGCCTAGTTGACACTCACGACCTGGACCCCTGGGGAGGTTCAGGCAGCTGCTCAGGATGATACCTTGCATAGTGTAGATAGCTTAGATTGTTTTGTCTTTTCGTGTTTAGCTGTTGTCTTTATTTTCAGAGTTGTATATTTTAGAGATGTTGAGACTGGTAGTTGTAGAGACTCTGTTATTTTATTCTACTGTACCTCAGTTGAGAATTTCTTATCTATTTCCATCGTGCTACATTCTACCTTAGATTGTGATTGAGTTGTACCTCTGTGTTGGCCTCCTTTTGGAGAGTATATTCATGTTATGTAGTTATAGTTCATGACCTAGAACAGCATTCTACCGTCGATACTGCGGCGTAGGCTGGGCGCTGTTACGTACTCGTACCCTCACGGTGGGTACGGGTCGTGACAGTTAGCTTTAAATGCTATCACCTTCCCATTTAGAGCTGACTCTTCGAAATATTTAAGGTCTAGCTCATGCATCATAAGCTTTCCCATAAGGGTTTCAAGAGACATTATCGTGGGATTATTTTCTTCAATAATGGCCTTCGCTTTAGGATTCCAGTTCTTGGTTAGCCCGCGAAGCACCTTTCGAATCTTTTCATGATTGCTGTAATGCCCTAGTCCTAAAATACGTATAGAACCAGGATACGGTACATGCCAGCTACATATCAAGTGGCCTCCAGCCCATCTCGAATACGTATAAGCTGTCTACATTGGTTATAAAATAATAAGTCATCTATTTCTCAATCCACAGATAATAATCTCAAGTAGGAACCAGGGTATTAATGTCGATCAAACAATAATACACTGATGCTACTTGAATATAAATACAATAATATATAATTTGTAGTAAGGTTGGCCAGACCTTAATACAAGCATCTGAACAAGCTCATAACAGAAAGTAAGCTCGTAAAATTGGGCTATACAGCCAAAGATGTCATCACGAAATATAAAGACGAAAGAATGATAAATATACCACTAACGATACCTGAATACGGGAGATACCATCGCCTACAAATCTATCCTTCTATTCTAGCAGTCTCAACAAATACCTGAAAGAAAAACCAGTAATAACCTGGGGAGATCACCAGGTCCTCAGAGGGCCGTAGCATGATACATAATATATAAGCCAAATGTAACAGTTAATAACATGCATAAAAGAGAGAAAAGTACGACATGAAACAAATTAACAAAGATATCTCAATACCGTAACGCCATGGGACGCTCCCGATCTCGAGACAAAAGATAATTCCCTACTACCTAATACCATAGGACACTCCCGGTCCTAGAGACGGAGGATAACAGTTCAATAATAAGTCTCTAACACCGTAATGCCATGTGACGCTCCCAGTCCTAGAGATGGAATAACAAGTCTATAAGGAGTCTCTATACCGTAACACCATAGGACACTCCCGATCTAGAGGTAGAGTAATAGGTCGATAATGAGTCTCTATACCGTAACGCCATAGGACGCTCCCGATCTAGATATAACATGGGTCAATAACTAGCAAGCGATCTCGGCTACAGGTCAAGTCAACTCAATGGAACGAAGACTAAGAACTAGTAAATACCGTCATGATATTCATAAGAAATAAAGAGTGACACATAGAGAACAAATAGGAAACGTGCACGTAAAATAAGGAAATAGCAGTGTCATGAAGCAGGTAATGAATTACGACTGAAAAGAAATAACAGTATAAAACTGCATGAAATAAACTGTACAAGTAGGCAAGGTATACTTGTCAGGAGTTTTGTCCAATCTGAGCTAAGGCTGTAGTACCAAAGTCTACCCAGACTATCCATGAACTAATGAATCATATCCACGCAATATCTATCAACTCCAAGTCATAAACAAATACGTATTATTCACTAAATATAAATATGACTATTAGTCTCCTAACTAGATAGCTAGCTTGAGTCATTCTAAGTCGTGAAATCCCTAGTTTATCTAAGCCATTTATTAAACATACCATCTAGAACTAGGTTGCACTAATCTCTATGATCATTATCCAATAATAATGTGGATTAAAAACTCTAGATTAAATGTTAAGTTTGTATCTCGTAATTCCTTCAACAAAATCTACGATGTGCGAATCGATACAAGATGATCAACCACAAGATTAACAATCTTATCTTGTCGATCCATATGGTCATCTTGTCAATTTTAGCGATATAAGATCACTGGAATCGACTAAACTCGGTTTCGATGCACGAATTTTTGAAATACAAACATAATATACATTAATAACTTACTATATATGGACTTACCATATATAGACCTTAATAATATTATTTATACCAAAACTAGTCATATTCACTACTTTACTTAATATAACATATATAGTATTAAATCTACATATATAAGTAATACATTATTAACATAAAAATATCACTTTTAATTCTGAAAAAAAGTATTTATAAATATTCTATAATAATAAACAATATACTTTATACATAGAAAAATATGTGAATAATTCTTGTATTGATTCTACAATATTATTCCTATACTTGATATATGATTTGAGGCCTGAAACAATAAATAATTAAAAATATAAAACTCTAAAAAAATTATATAAATTAGTTAAAATGAAGTTTTCAACATTAAATATTTCACAACAAATAGTTAGTAGAGCTTTATGAAGTATTGGGACTTTCGGACATAAAAAACATCAGATTTTCGGAGTTACTATGTTACGACAAATATCAAGAATTTTTAAAAATAGTATACGGATGCGAAACATAACTTTCAGATTGAAAGGTATCGATGTCAAGATTCTGAATAAAAATATAAGAAGATTAGATACTAAGCTTAGAAAGGTAATAAATGGTCCGCAATAGAATTCGTCGGTTCTGGACACCTTGTCGTAGAATCGATGCCACGGGCAAACCGCTTTGAACTGGGGGATCCAGCGGTCAGAGGTTGGAGTAGACACATAAATCTAACTCTCAGTTTTGGTTTGAGGAGAAACAGATGAGAAAAAGTAGATGAAACCTAGTCTATAAGTTAACTAACCTACTGTGATGAATTCAACACAAGTTCGGTCGACGTCAGGTGCCTTCCGTACCTCGTATCGACCAAATTAGGGGTTGAGGCTCCTCGAGAAGGTGTCGGGGTGTTATAGAAAAGTATTGGAAAGGTGTTTGAGGTGGTAGAAGGGTTGGAGGTGGTCGGAAAGATGGATTTCTGGTGGTTGGAATAAAAAGTGTGAAAATAGAGAAGAAGTTGGAGGGGGCTCAGTTTTAATAGAAAAAGATATATATATATATATATATATATATATATATATATATATATATATATATATATATATATATATATATATATA